>PVIC010031070.1:0-21492 GCA_004025085.1 Thryonomys swinderianus | reverse complement strand
TTAGTGAAACACACAGAGGACAGAGACACAGAGGTGTTCCATGGAGCTTCTATTCCAGGCTGAGTAAAGTTTCCAGACAAGGAGGAGGGGTGTAGCAGGGAGCCATTGTTAACAGGCCAGGGAGGTATGGTGTTCCAGCCCACTCTAACAAAGACTGGGGGGTTAGGGACAAGGGACCATACCTGCAATTGTTCAAAGTCTTGGGATGCCACAGTTAGTAGTGAATGTAGCACAGAGTAGAACCACCATCATCCAACCAGTAATAGGTTGAAGCATTCTGGGGGCTCTTCTTCTTCAGAAGAGGAGGTTCGGATATGAGCACCTGTAGATGTAAATGAGTTCTAGAATGTATAATAGTTTATGTAAAATAGGCAAATTCCAAAGGGAATTTGGTGTGGGAACGTAATGAGGGGAAGGAATAAATATGATTCCAAAAAGAAAATAAAAGAGCATGTATATAGGGGAAGGGTGGATAGGGATGTGGGTAAAAATGAGAATTAATTTGTGTCATATACTGGTACAAATTCCCCAGTGATGTGTCTGATTGCGAGCTATATATAAAATGTACCAATAAAAAATTCAATTTAAAAAAAAAAAGAGGAGATTCGGGGCTGGAGATTTAGCTCAGTGGTTCCAACACCTGCCTAGCAAGCGCAAGGGCCCTGGTTCGATCCCCGGTAACCACATACAACAATACTGGACGTGGTGACTCACGCCCACAATCAGTACCATGTACCACAGTGCTGGGCTGTAGTGGCTCACGCCTATAATACCGGCACTCAGGAGGCAGAGGCAGGAGGATTGCTGAGTTCCACGATTGCCTGGGCTATATAGTGAGCTCACAGCCAGCCAGAACTACAAAGCGAGACCCTGTCTCCAAAAAAAAAAAAAAAAACACAAAGAAAAAGAGGAGGAGTTTCGACCAGAAGAATCATCAGAAGAAGATGAGCTGGCACAGGAGGGGTAAAATGGAGGGGCCCTGGGTGGGTGCGGGCATCTTGGAGGTGGGACTTTCTCATCTGAAGAAGAGGGAAGCAGAACTGACACACTGCATTGATTTGGCAGCTTAGGGGGAGGGTCAGCTTTAGGAGGAAGTGAGTCAAGAGGTGGAGCACAGAGAGCAGGAAGAGGGAAAAGAAGCAGGAAGCTTGTGGGGCCAGCACCATCTTCGAACAGCTGTGCAGGCAATGGCGGAGGGGTAAAAGAACACGCAGCAGGCCATGCCTCAGAAGCCTTAAGGGCACGTGGGTCTTAGCACTGAATTATAGCAGAAGAGATTGGGAAAACGTTCAGAGGAAGCTGAATCTTGCTGCATTTGTTGGCATCCTGTGCATCCAGGTCTCAGAGTTAAATTCATCTGCATCCTCAACCTAGGGGCAAGTGTTAGCTATTACATCCCAGAACCCAAGAAGCCTTTCGCAACTAACCCTCAGGCCTCGGCTCTTTAGTAGCACCCATAGCAGAATCACTTGGGATTCCTTGTTTGAGTTGGATAAGTTCCCCATTCCGGATATGAGATACATTCCTTAAGTCCCATTCCTTAAGTCTTCCCTGATCACAGGCCCCACATTGAGGTGCCACTTGTGATTAGAGGTAAACTGGTATCTTTGTGGTTGGTATCTTGACCCAGGTTGAGAGGGTGAGGCATGGAGATAAGACACAGACTCCAGGGATGATTTCAGAGAATTACTTTATTGAGCAGGAGCATAGCTTTTATACAAATACTCTGGAGTAGGCATAAGAAAAAGCCTCATGGGTAACTCTTCTTCTGGCTGAGGCCTGGAGAGTCAGGACATGGGAGTGATGTTCAGGTGACTCAAGCTAGCCACTCAGGGTACTCAATGCACATGGCAGGCATTGTGTGCAATGTCTTAGAGTCTTCATATAGTGAGCTCCTGGACTGTGGTACGATGCACCCTGCTTAGCCAGACTTCAACATAGCCTACAGTTTTCAGCCTTGTACTTCTGATTTCCTTTGAGCAAATCATAAAATCACAGAACAATAGAATCAGGAAGAATTTTTGAGATGTACCCCAGCTCCTACATTAGATAAGAATACTGAGGGCTGAAGGAGTAAAAACTTGTTTCAGTTTCAGTGCTAGCTACTGATGATAAGAAAAAATTTGATGGTAAAAACAAATGAATGCTGGGTGTGGTGACTCATGCCCCAAAATCCCAGCACTCAAGAGGCAGAGGCAGGATGATTGCTGTGAATTTCAGGCTTGCCTGGGCTACATTGTGAGCTCAGGGCCAGGCTGAGCTACAAAACAAGACCCTGTCTCAAAAAAAAAAAAAAAATGGAACCAAAACTTATGTATATAGGGAAGTTGTGGGGAGCACAGGCAAATGGGAAAAAAATGAAAACTTGTATAGACAGGTACAAATTCTCAATGTTAAATGTGATCATAATGTATATAATGTACCTAAAATGTACCAATAAACTCAGTAAAGGGAGGGAAATGCAGAAACCTTCTGTAAAGGCAAAAAAAAGTAAGTAAATTGATCTGTCTTAAGAGTCTTGTAATCTAATTGAGGGAAAGCAATAAATACGTGAAATAACACAAGATAAACAAGTTCCCTGATGAAATTATGTTCACAGTGCGCCCCTCCCCCCAGTTACCCAGAAGGAGGAACCTCAGGAGGAGAAACAGTTGTACAAGCAACTGTTTATTCAGGTTAGAGGGACACCATGGTGTCTAAGGTCGCCCAGGTAGTGATGTGTAGGCTGAGGCTTCTCCAGCCTTAATATACACACAAATTTGCTGAAGTGCTGCTTCAGCCCAGCAGCTCTATGAGAAAGTCTGAGATACGTATTTCTAACATGCCCTGCGGTGTACAGATGTTCCCCAACCTCAGACCATACTCTAAGTAACACAATCTACTACAGCAGTTCAGCAGATCTCAAATTCCTGCCCTTCTTTCATTCCTTTCTTGCCTTATTCTGTCATCTACTCGCTATAGTGGAGTTACCGGATGCCTATGCCTCTACAGTGGAGCGTCACCGTGAGAAGAAGAGACCCTGACATTCCAAGTGGGGGCACCTTCACCAGTGGCCACTGGCGACTCCTGTGTTATCTGGGAAGTGACAGTGTTTTGAATTGGTGCAAAGACTTCATCTGCTAATTCATACCTTCAGCTCACACTCACTATCCTTCCCTTTCAAATATGAAAGTGAGTGACTCAACCCACCAGCGCAAAAATTTAATACTAAGATCAGGGTGTCAAGTTAACCAAAAACTGCAACCTGGAGGCAGATGATATAACAGACAGGAAAAACAGACCAGGAATGAAAACCAAATGGAGAGGCAGGGAGGAAGACACCAAGAGGAGAATCAGGACTAAACAAAGAGGCCAAAGACAGGTGACTGTGTCCTAAATGTCCATAAGATGTAGAAACCCGGTCTGCCGATAAGAATAAATGACAAACATGCTGAATCTACAGTCCCTTGAGACTATTTTACCCATTAACTATTCCAGGCTTAGTGCCTACATCATGTGACTGGAACCTGCCGAAATGTTTGGGGCCAGGATATAAAATCGTTGACTCCCCAATGCAAAAAGAATCCAGCAAAATATAAATTAGTAGATGTCCCCTGCCTAAATACAGCATTATTTTAAATTCATTAACTATTCGATTTAGTTTTGTAAGACTTTCATGACATCTGAAAACTATTTGTAAGTTAGATTTGCTCACCTTGCAAAAACTCCTGAACAAACACAATGATGGCCAAGAAATCCCAGTAAATTGCCAACTAAATAAGTTTCCAGGAGCACTAATTTCTAAAGAATCCTACAGAAATCGTTTTGTCATTTTATGGCAAAATAGACTTTTAATGCAAGCTTTGGATGTGTAAGAATATTTATAATGCAATGTGAGAGCAGAAAGCTGAAACTGGCCATACCACATGGCAGTTCTTTGTTCTAACTTGGTCAGAGAGCACCAGGCAGAAGCCTTGAGCATTCTCAATAAGCTTTCTCTGCCCTCTCTTAACTGTCCACTCACCTCACCTGGCTGGTGTCCGGGCAACTGGTCTACCCAGTACCCTCCTTCCCTCATGTGCTTAGTCATGGCTACAACCAGGCACTGCCATATAGTCCAAGCACAGCATCCTGTCTTCCTGGTGAGTTCAGCTGCTTTCCTGCTTCAGGACCACATTTCAAGTGTGTTATAAATAGGTGCACACACACACACACACGTGCACACACACACCAGCCCAACCAATTCTGGGCCTGCTGTCCAGTCACACTACCCTCCTCTCCTCCACATGCCCACCGCTTCTCTAATCTGTTACCTACACCTGACTGACTTCTAGAGCGAGGCTGTAGAAACAGCAGAGACCGGGCTCCTCTCAGGGATGGCTATCGCATGAGCCTTAACTGCTCACTTCCAAACCCTTCCTCCCTGACTATCCTCCCCACAGGCCTCAGGGAAAGTGATTCATGACCTGTCTCTAATGGCCACACTACGGGCCCTTAAAAGTGAATGAAGAAAGTGGTTAGCCTTTTGTAGTTCTCTAGCTTTCATCCCCTAGTTAAGTATAAGAAAAAAGCAATAATAATTATGTTTCATTCCCTCCCATGAGAAGGTGTACTACAGAGTTTGGGGGATCCTTGATGTGGTAGTTGGACTTGGGATGGACATCAGTCTTCCACTGCTTCCAGGAGTGACCACAGTAAAGGGCTGGCCAAACGTCAAAGCAAATTAAAACTAGTGAAAACCATCCTTTCTTGCAGTAACCACAAGAGATCCCAACAATGAAAAAAAGTTATTCATGTGCCATTTAACAAGAGTGAGAAGTACATTGTTAGGTGCTTTCATGGTGCTAACACCCTATATTATACCTGCGCAGGTTCACTGCTGTCAGCCATTCACATGGCATAAGGATGCAGTCAAAAGATACGATAAACACAAGGTGGCTGGGGACCATCGCGGGCCTAACACTACATGCTGTTTTTCAGTACTTTCTTCTATAATGAGATGTACAATCTAAAATAATGATAAAGTATAATAAGTGCATAAGTATAGTAAATACACACATAGGGAGTATAGTTGTTTTTGGTCATTATCAAATGTTATGTGCCATACATGATTATATGTGTCACTCTTTTATAGAACTGGCAGCACAGGTTTGTTTGCAGGAGCATCACCACAAACACGAGAATAACGAGTTCGCTGTGATATTACAACTGCTGTGCTGTCATTAGGCAGTAGAAAATCTCCAACTCCATTACAATGTGACAGGATTGCCATTGTGTATATTGCCTATTGTTGGCTAAAACATTGTACCAACATAACAGATTTTCACACTCTTTCTCTCCAACTGCCTTTCTTTAGGAGACATCGTCTCTTTGTCATCATTAATATGCTAATATTGGCATTAGTATAGTCATGTTGACATAATTGTTTTTATGATGATTAGCGCTTCCCATCCAAGGACATAAATTTCCCACTTACTTAGATGTTGATTTGCATCCTTCCATTTGATATTAGTGTTGACTTCATATACGTTCTATACTTTCTTACATTTTAAATTTTTTTGGTGTTATAAATGGAATGTTTTCCTCTTTCCATTTTTAGATTCTTGTTTCCAGGATAAAGAAACATTTGTAGTCAACATCACCAAATTCTTTTAATTGCTTTAAAAGTGTTTGAAACTAGATTTTGTTTTTCTAGTTATAGAGTCATATGATTAGTTTAGCTTTTTCTCCAATATTTATACATATTTTGTTGCTATTTTGTCTTAGTACAATCACTAAAGCCTCCAAAACAATTTTGAACAATAAAGGCAATAATCAGCATCACTTTTTAGTTCCTTAATGTTGTCTTGCCTGTAATATTTTAACATGATAATTTCCTATTATGTTGTCAAAAATATTCTTTGTCATATTTAAATAGTGTTGTTTTATTGTCACTTAGCACTTTTTGGTAGAAATAACGGCTGGATTCCTTAAGGAAAGCCTCTTTAGTGTTTATTGCTCTGGTCATGTGATGTCTTAATTTGTTGAGTGATAAGTAATGTTGATAAATTTCCAGGAATCGAATTTTGCCTTTGCCTTCCTTGTTTTGGTGATATATTGCTCTATTCTTTTTGGTAATGCTTTTTTTTTTTTTTGAGGCAGGTCTCACTTTGTAGTTCAGGCTGACCCTGAGCTCACTATGCAGCCCAGGCAAGCCTCTAACTCAAAGCAATCCTCTTGTCTCTGCTTCCTGAGTGCTGGGATAACAGGTGTAAATCACCATGCCCTGCCCTGTGGTATGTGGTACTGGAGATCAAACTCAGGACCTTGTGCTTGCTAGGCAGGCACCAGAACCACTGAGATAAATTCCTGGCCCTAATGTTTCATTTTTTTATTTCTCTAGCTCATATGTCCACAAGTAATGTTGAATTATACATTTTGTAATAGTTGTACAATAATTAGTTTTGTTATTAAGGATACAATTGCCTTTGTTATTAAGGATACAATTGCTTCACTAAGTGAATTTCAGATATTTTCTCCATGACCCCTAATAATTTTCTATAGTCTGTAATAACACTGGTATTATATTTTTTTAAAGATTAAACATCCTGCCGTGAAACCATCTGATCTTGGTCTTATGTTCTAAGAAGTTCTTTAATTACTTCTCTAATTCTTCCACAGAAATTGTGCTATTCAAGTTTTTCACCTCTTCTTGGGTCATTTTTGGAAAGTGAATTTGTTCAGGAAATCATTGTTTTCATTGTTTTCTCAATCAAGTCAGGAAGAAGTGGCTTATCTTCTGGCCACCTATCTTCTTTTCTATGATTATTGAGTTAAAAATTATTTACAAATTCTTAAATGGTTATGTTTTACACGGCTATTTAGATGACCACATAATACCCTCAATTTCTACTTCTTGACTACAAAGTCAAAAATGTTTATTGAAAAAAAGTTTGCCAACCCACATTCTTGATTTTCAAATAACTTGCCAATTAGTTGTATGCAATACTCTCTTATTGTTTTAATCTCTCCATTTTCTGCCTCTCTGTCTCTCTTTTTACTCTTTATTTTGCATATTTATTTTCACTCTCACATTTACTTCTTAACCATGCTCATGAAGAATATATAAAAATATATATGCACATATGTATATATATATATATTTAACTTGTTTAAAAAAACTTATTATATTTACCTACACATTTTACTCTTTTAGTTTTCTATTTCATTTGCTGTAACATTTGGCTGTATTACTACATTTCATCATTATTTTGGATACTACTTAGAAAAACAAAATGCTTTCACATAATCTAGAACATGAGGCCTTCTTATCACTTTGTTTTTGTGCTTCTTGGAAAAGCTCTTTTTTGGATTTTTTAGGCATAAATTTTAATCATACTTCTCTTGTGCACCCATAAAAGGAAATGTAAAGTTGCTTACAGTGTGTCAAAAATACCCTGTCATGGAGAGGGCATCAAACTCATGACCTTGTGCTTACAAGGCAGGCAGCAGTATCACTGAGCTAAATCCCCAGCCCAAGCCCATGTCTTTTAAACCACTGTGGACTCATATGTCACCACACAGTATCATCTGATGTGCTGGGACGGCAGCATATCCTAAAACAGGGTTCTGCTGCTGTTCATATGGTTTTCTTCCAAACTGTTGATCTTCAGTTTAAAATCTTTGGGCTAATTTTCTCTTACTGAAAGTGTCATTCAAAGTGTTTCAGACATAAATCTGTACTCATATCTCCTCAAATAGTATGCACATGGCTTTTGATTGACATTCCAAAGGGTTTGCAGTTTTGTCAGTAGAAAGAAGAGCCAAGTTCTTATTTGCACAAACAGTAACAAGGTCACTCTGCTACAAGGTCTGCAGAAATTGATGACACATCCTACTTTCTGGGATGTCAAAATAGAAAATAAACTGGTCCTTAGAACTGATGAAATATGGTAATTTTCACTTCCTATTCACTTTGGGACTTTTGTTTTGTTTGTTTTGGTGCTAGGTGCTGAATCTAACTACATCCTCAGCCTTCCCCTCCTCCTCCTTTTCTTCAGTGAAGGTCTCACTAAGTTGCTAAATTGCCTAAGCTAACTCAAAGTTGCAATCCTCCATCCTAAACCTTCTGTTGGGATTACAGATGTGCACTCCCATACCCAGCCTACTATTTTTAAATATAGATAATATGTTCATGTTTAGTCAATTTTAATATTCTACAGAAGATATTCAAGACTATGAATTTTTCTATGAGAACACCTTTACAGGAACCATTAAACTTTTCATATAAATTATTTTTATAGATTTTAGATAGCTTGACTTCTAATTGTACAAAGAGTTATCCATTTATTATTATTCTCTACGAAATGGTATTTTTGGTACTTTCTAGTATTTTTTATTGTTAAACTGCAGCACATCAGAGACTGATGCAAGAGGATTGTCACGAGTTAGAGCCCAGCCTGGGCTGTCTGATAATAACTTCAAAACCAGTCCAAACTACATAGTGAGGTGGTCTCAAACCTCCTCCTCCCTCCAGAAAAACCAAAGATGTGATAAGATCAAGCTGTAAATGTGTAAGTGTTCTTACATGCACAAGGCCCTGGGTTCAATACCAACACACACACACACACACACACACACAAAGTGGGTAAGATACATTTGTCAATTAAGACTAAGAAAACAATACAAAGAATCAATGAATCAAAGAGTTAATTCTTTGAAAGATTAGATATAACAGTCAAACTTTTAGCCAACTTCATCAAAAAAAGAAAGAAAATACCCAAATCTATGCAACTGAGAATGAAAAAGGCAAAATCACACTGGATCCTAAAGAAATACAGAAGATTATCAGTACCTATTTTGAGAACCTGTACTCTAATAACATGGAAAACTCAGAAGACATGGACAGATTCCTAGGTACATATGAATTACCAAAGCTGAATTAAGAAGATATAAAAATTCTAGGGCCAGATATTTAGCTCAGTGGTTCCAGCACCCACCTTTCAAGTGCAAGGCCCTGAGTTCAACCTCCCATAACCACATACAATGCTGGGCATGGTGACTCATGCCCACCAGCAGTCAATACCACATACCACAGTGCTGGGCGTGGTGGCTCACGCCTGTATCCCAGCACTTGGGAGGCAGAGATAGGAGGATTGCTGAGTTCCAGGTTTGCCTGGGTTACATAGTGAGCTCAGGGCCAGCCTGAACTACAAAGCAAGACCCTGTCTCAAAAAAAAAAAAAAATCTAAATAATCCAATGAAATTGAATATTTAATTTTTTTAAAACTAGCAACAAATGAAAGCTCAGGTACTGACAGGTTCACTGCTGAATTCTACAAGAACTTTAAAGAAGATCTAATGTGACTGCTCCTCAGACTCCTAACAAAATGGAAAGGGAATTAGTATTCCCAAAGTCCTGGAAGCAAGCATTACCCTGATAGTAGAACCAGAGGTAAAAAGACAACTATAAATCAATATCCCTAATGAACATAGATGCAAAAATTCTCAATAAGATAGGCAAACAGACGGCAGCAAATCATCAAAAAAGATTATACACCATGACCAAGTAGGATTCATTACTGAGGTACAAGGACTCTTCAACATATGCAAATCAATAAGTGTAATAATCCCATTAATGGAACCAAGGACAAAAACTACATGACAATCTCAACAGATACACAAAAAGTACTTGACAAAGTCCAATAGCCCATTCATGGCTTTTTTTTTAAAAAACTCAAAAGGGGCTGGAGATTTAGCTCAGTGGTTCCAGCGCCTGCCTCGCAAGCACAAAGCCCTGAGTTCGATCCCAGTAACCACATACAGTGCTGGGCGTGGTGACTCACGCCCACCAGCCATTGATACCACATACCACAGTCCTGGGCGTGGTGGCTCATGCCTGTAATCCCAGCACTCAGGAGGCAGAGGCAGGAGGATTGCTGAGTTTGAGGCTTGCCTGGGCTACATAGTGATCTCTGGGCCAGCCTGAACTTAAAAGCGAGACCCTGTCTCAAAAAAAAAAAAAAAAAAACTCAAAAGAAAATTAGAAAAGAAAGTCTTTACTCAATCTGATAAAACCAATCTATGACAAACCAATAGCTAACATCATTCTAAATGGTCAATTACTGAAAGCTTTCACTCTAAAGTCAGGAACAAGACAAGGATGCCCATTATCACCACTCCTGTTTAATATAGTTCTGGAAACATCAGCCAGAGCAATTAGACAAGAGAAATAAATAAATAGAATATGAATAAGAAAGAAATTAAATTAACAGTTTTTGCCAATGACATAATGCTTTACACAGAAGACCCCAAAAACTCCATCAAAATACTTCTAGAAATAATAACTAAATTTAGTAGTATAGCAGGAGACAAAGACAACATTCAAAACTCTATAGCATTATTGTACATAAACAGCAAGCTCACTGATAGAGAAATAGCACAAATGGTGCTAAGAAAACTGGCTTCCACATACCAAAGACTGAGCCTACACCCATATCTCTCACAGTGCACTAAACTAAAATCAAAATGGATCAAAGACTGACATATAAAACCAGAAACACTTAATTTGCTGGAAGATAGAATAGATAAAACTCTCAAAGACACATTGATATAGGCAAAGACTTTATGGACAAAATCTCAGTCACACAAGACGTATTACTAGAATCAACAACGTGGAATCATATCAAATTAAAATATATTTGTACTGTGAAAAAAAACATCAACAGAGAGAAGAGACAATCCACAGAGTAAGAAAAAGAAATTTACCAGCTACTCCTCAGACTAAGGATTAACATCTAGAATATATGAAGAACTTTAAAAAATCAGAACCCTCCAAACTTAAAGACACAGTCCAAAAATGGCATATGAAATGAATAGATGAGCAGATGAAGAAGTACAAACAGCAAATAAATATTTGAAAACATTTTCCCCATCACTGTTCATTCAAGAAATGCAAATCAAAACAACATTGAGATTTCATCTAACTCTAGACAGAGTGGCTACCATCAAGAAGTCAACCAATAATAAATGCCAGTGAGGCTATGGAGAAAAAGGAACAGTTCACCATTTTTGGTCAGAGTGTAAATTTATACATTAATATAAAAATTTGTATGAAGATTCCTCAAAAAAAACTAAAGCTAGAGGTTCCATTTGACCCAGCTGTGCCCTAAGAGTCTTCCCAAAAGAGCTAAAATCATCATAACACAATAATATATGCATACCCATGTGTATAGCAGCACAGTTATAATAGCTAAATCTTGGAAAGAGCTTGCCAAGAGATGAATGAATAAGAAAATGTGGCATTTACATATAGTTGAGTGCCACTCTACCATAAAGAAGGTTAAGTTTGAGTCATTTTTAGGTAAATGGATGCTCTTCAAGATATTAGTGTTAAGTGAAATAAATCAGACACAAAGCTTAAATATCACATTGCTTGTCATGGTGAGAAACCCAAAGGGTACATAAGGAGCAAAATAAAGGATAGACATTGGGAACAAGGGAGGAGAAAAGAAGTAAAAGAGATTTTAAAATAATGTGAAAAGGAAAAACTGAAACAAAGCTTTTATAAATGAGTAGGAAAAGAAAGGTTGAAGGGAGGGGAAGAGAATGAGAAAAATAAGACATTTTATGGACAGGTACCAATTCCCTGTGATGTATGTGATCTTTATGTATGGTAATATATACTAGTAAACCAAAAAAAAAAAAACTTCAGACCAAAACAAAAATGATGTTTGTGGTAACATACTACTAATTTTTTTTGAGACAGGGTCTCACTTTGTAGTTCAGACTGGCCCTGAGCTCACTATGTAGCCCAGGCAAGCCTTGAACTCACAGCAGTCCTCCTGCCTCTGCCTCCCAAGTGCTAGGTTTACAGGCGTGAGCCACCACACTCAGCATTGTGGTATGTGGTACTGATTTCTGGTGGGCATGAGTCACCATGTTCAATATTCTTGTATGTGGTTACCAGATTGAACCAGGGACCTTTCACTTCCTACGCAGGAGCCAGAACCACTGAGCTTAATCTCTAACCCACATATAACTAACTTTATAAATTTTATAGATATATGGGGCCAGAGATTTAGTTCACTGGTTTCAGCATCTGCCTAGCAAGCACAAAGTCCTGAGTTCGAGCCCCCATAACCACATACAGCAGTGCCATGTGTATTGACTCACGCCCACCAGCAATCGTACTACATACCACAGTGCCGGGCATGGTGGCTCACACCTATAATCCCAGTACTCAGGAGGCAGAAGCAAGAACATTGCTGTGAGTTCCAGGCTTGCCTAGGCTACATAGTGAGTTCAGGGCCACCCTGAACTACAAAGTGAGACACTGTCTCTAAAAAACAAAAAACAAAACAAAACAAAACAAAAAATATATATATATATACACACATAAAGAGAGAGAGACATAGAAAGGTATCATATAACATTTATTCAAAGAAAACATTAAAAATTTTGCTAAGAATTTAAATCATTTCAATAATTATTCAATTCCTTTCTGCCTTATGTGTTATTACAAGGTATGAAAAAATAAGAAATTTCAAGAAGCTCAGAATTTCTGATAAATATGGAAACTTAAATAGAGCTGTGTGTGATTTTCATTTTAACTATAGGACCAAGCAAAGATAAAGGTGCAGCCATAGCATTAGAGGTGAGGGTGATGGATACTCCTGTGAGACTGTGAGAAAATGGGCCATAAATAGACTTCCACAATCCTGCTAAGACTGATATTTTTCATTCATGTTCTGTTTACATGAGCATGTCCAGTTTGAGAATATTCCATAGATTTTGTACATTCACATACATATGTGTATACAGATATATATATGTATATATGTGTATATATATATGTGTGTGTGTGTGTATATATACATGTTATAGCTTTTCTTTTTATATGTTTTTTTAAAATACAACCACAAGGTAGAGTTCAGTGTCATTTCTTCTCTCTTTCCTTTTCTGTTCTGTCAAACAAATATTGATCTGAAAGGAGTATTGATTCCACCTTCAGACATTTATTCATGAAAACTGTTCCATGATCCTGATCTTTCTTTTCTTCTTTTCTTCATATTCAGTCAGAATCTTTAACTTACAGTTTAACCCAACATTTCTGTGACTTAACTTAGTCACGAAAGCTTTACATAGATCAAGAAAACTTCCTCCCTCTTATAGCATGACCTTTTCATAAAAGCAAAAAAAGAATCAGAAGTGTCCACCCAGGAAGCACTTCAGAGCCAAGTCTGTGACACATGGCCTTGATGCAAAAGCCAGAATCTGGTCTAATAGCCCCACACTAATTACAAGAATGCTGGGAAAACTTAATTATCATTAGTTTCTGTCATTTCACTGTCTGGCTCAGAAGAGGATGTTTCACATCACAACCCTGAGCAAGATATCTCTTTAATTCTGCAAACCAGGTCTTAAACTCATGAAATGGGTGTCTTAATTCTTTGTCCCATGTCATAAAAGCAAGTCATACATGTTGGTATGGCTTGTGTCTAAATGTTGCCCCAAAGCCTGGTTCAATCCCCGGTAACATACAACAGTACCAGGCGTGGTGACTCATGCCCACCAGTGATCAGCACCACATATCACAGTGCCAGATGTGGTGGCTCACACCTGTAGTCCTAGCACTCGGGAGGCAGAGGCAGAAGAATTGCTGAGTGAGCTCAGAGCCAGCCTGAACTACAAAGTGAGACCCTGTCTCCAAAAAAAACTGTTCACAGATATAATGGCAGAAAACTTCACAGGAAAAGGAAAAGAATTGGATGTGCACATAAGCAAATCATACAGGACTCCAAATGGCCATTATATTGAAAAACTCCACACCTAGGTATATAGTTATCAATGTTCCAGATATCCAACAGAAGAACAATATACTGAAAGTAGACAAAGAGAAAAGAAAACATATGTTCCCTTCCTCAGTTAACTGCAGGAATGAAAGTTACCATCTCTTTTTTTTTTTTTTTTTTGACAGGGTCTCGCTTTGTAGTTCAGGCTGGCCCTGAGCTCACTATGTAGTCCAGGCAAGCCTGGAACTCAGCCATCCTCCTATTTCTGCCTCCCGAGTGTTGGGATTACAGGCATGAGCCACCATGCCTGGCACTGTGGTATGTGGTATTGATTGCTGGGGGGTGTGAGTCACCATGCCCAGCATTGTATGTGGTTACCGGGATCGAACTCAGGACCTTGCACTTGCGAGGGAGGCACTGGAACCACTGAGCTAAATCTCTGGCCCCCATACAAAAATTTTGTCACTTCTATTTAACCTTTTTGTAGCACCGATGGCTGAAGAGAATAAGAGATGTACAGTGGCCATGAATACCTAGTTTGCATGTCCTCCATGGTGGTGTTCCTCATAATTTTGTAACAGAAGTTAGTATCATGATCTTACGGCAGTAGCTAAAATTGATATCAAAGATTTATGTAACTTATTACACTAATATAGAAAAATAAAAGACTCACTTGATCCTAAAATATATTCTTTCTAATATACCAAATAACCTCCATGTCAAATTTAGAACATTATTTCAAATTTAGAACATTATTTCAAAAGTATTTATCAAAAATACTTTTCTATTTTGTCTCAGAAAAGAAATTTTTTCCAAATCCTTCCCTTTCCAGCCGCATCCTTCCCTTCTCACTGAATTTTTTACATTATAAAGGAAATAAGAGCCTAAAGCAAATGTTTCTCTTCCTGTCATTGGTGAGCTGGCAAATTTTTAAGTAGCTCCGATGTTTAATAAATACTGCAGTTTTAACCACTGTCAAACTATAATCCTGCAGCATTCACATCAGCCCCTAGGAAGATAGGTAAGTATGTTGGAGTACTGTATACTTTTTCCCAAAAAGATGCTTGGAAAGGCATTGAAGGTTTATTGTTTCTGTGATTTGACGTTATAGAAACTTGTGATTTCCAAATTTTCCCTTCCAGTTAGAAATATATCAAGAAATAGGAAGATCTCTCTGCACCTTGTGGATGACGTCATGGTACTCACTGAGGGCAGTACACATGGGGCTGTCTGATAGACCTTCTCTTCCTGAGCCTTGGCTGTGCAGTCAGCTGGTCAAGAATCACTTGGTGGCATCTTCCCATAGCTTAATTACTTCCCTCACTCACTCTATATACTTCTTTCCTTGATCATTCTGCAATGAAAACAAATCTAGAGATAAACTTGTGAAGAACATGATAGTTCCTCCTCTTGTACAAACAAAGTCTTCTTCCATAGTACTTAACCCATCACATTAAAAACCCAGCAGGTCCTCTGTCTGGCAGCAATTTTGTGATAATTATCCTACAAACATAAATCTGCAAGGCGTACAAAGTTCTTACCATGACACATCAGCATGCTGACTTTCTACTCTTGAACTCTACCCTTAAACTGTCAACTGCATGGCTCAAATAAACAGCTTCACATTTTGTTTTCATTTCAGGTATATTTGAGGTAATTTATTCCATAAATTTAAAAATTCTTTGTTGCTATAATAAATGAAACAATGACAAAAAAGATTATGAAGAAAAGTGTTAACACCATCTCCCTACAACACCCCCTCAGGAGTCAAAGGTAGACACAAAGCCATATATTTTCCCATCTTTCTTCATGACCATTTAAACATATATAAGCATATATACATATGTACAAAAGAGATTCTTTCTTTCCTAGATATTTTTAAGTGATACTATAGTATACACATTGCTCTATAAGTAAATTTCCTTTCTTATTTAAATAAGGTATTACTTAGGCTATAAATTTGGCTCCATGTGACAGATATTCAGATTATTAAGACAAGTGTTTCTTTTTATAAGATGGAATAGTCCCAATGTAGATGCTCTAAAAGTCTTCTGGAACTCTACATTTTGTAGGGATCCAGTGGTCAAAGCTTTCCTTGTCTTCTTGTTCACATTCCCAAAACTCCACCCCTTTTAGGTCCTGCGGCCTAACACATCACAACTGTGTTCCAGGGTGGAGGAAAGGGGGTAGAGAGAATATTTACCCCCCATCTTGTAAACACAACATACAAGGTGCCCATTTCACTTTTCTTCGTACCTCTTTAATGAAAGACTGGTCACATGGCTATGCAAGAAAAACTGGAAAATTTCCCTGGCAACTCTGTGCCCAGTGAATAAACAGAAAGAGGTGGTAATGGTTGGTATCTAAATATCCTCCTAGAGCTTCATGTACTCATGAGTGAAGCATTTTGGAGATGACTGGATGTAGGGAGTGTGAAGATGGATTATGGCAGTATGGTAGCTAAAATTAATCTACTAAATGGTTTAACATTGTTCTAGATGTAAAAAATTGGAAGATCCACAAGTATGGGTAGCTCATAATCTCAATGGAAATAAAAGGGAAAAAAGAGACTCACTGCTTGTTGTCTCCTGCCTGCCATGCCACGGACTTTCTCCTCTGCTATGTCCCTCTGCCATACTGCCTGGCTTGGAGCAAGCCAACTATTGTTTACAATCTCTACAAACTATAGCTAAAATAAACCCTTCCTTCCTTCCTTAACTGATGGGAGTTTTGTCCCAACAACAAGGAAGTGGCTAAGCCAGGAGTAACCTTATGGGACAGCCATGAGAAGAAATGAAACTAGGAGGCCTTACCTCAGAGAGAGCTCTTACTATGACATATTAGCTCTAAATTATTTTAATAACTTTGATTTTATGAAGTGTGGAATGTGTCATAGCTTACATAGTTGTTCCCAAATTACTAAAAATTTTGGTTATTTTCAGGTTTTATTTTTCCCTTTGCCACAACAAGCTAGAGCACTGAATTTGAGCAATAATTTTTCAGATATATTTAAATAAATCTGTTACATTTTAACTTCCCTTGACTGACAAGCAGAGGGACTGTTAAGTCTCTCTCCTATTTTAAAGAGTCTTGAAGAAGGATAAAGAAACTCCTCTTCATTTGAGAGCTTCTTATTTTCTTCCCAGTGAAAGGAGCTGTTGATGTTCATGTAAATAGAACTAGACAAATGTACTTAACTAAGAGTAATCTGCCTTTAGAGAAGAACGGTGACTTTGCTTATTTTCTTCAGACAATAGATTGCAAACTATATTCCAGGAGGTATACCCTTCTGCTTAATTTCTCCTTCAAAACTGAGAGTCTCTAGCTATGGGATTCCTGGCAAGAAAGTGGTTTTGGGTTAAAGCAGGGACTCTCTGTAGCATGAATGTGTGATCACGATGCAGATTTGGAACAAAAATATTAGATATAGATCAAAAGAGAGAGGAAGCGAGGGAGAGAAGAAAGGGAGGTGGGGAGGGGAGAAAAGGAAAGGAGAGACCAGGGATGGAGAGACTGAAGAAGAGAAGTGGTACAGTGAATTCAGGCACCAGAAATATGTCCAAGTAAAAGGACTTGTCTCTTAGTTACATATCTTTGGTTCTAAAAAGACAAAAACTAGCTCAAATTAGTTTAAAGAGAGGGAAAAAGAATTTGTGAAGATATAGAGTATCTTAGTAAGCAAAAAAGTACGAGATGAGGAGATCCAGAAGCCAAAAGGAGGAAAATTCTCTGGCAACTCTACTCTTCTACCCTTCGCAGGGCAGGTTCTGCAGATTCTCTGTGCGCGTGTGAGCACTCTGTCCTAGAGGAGGCTGCCCTCTTTCCAGGGTATCAGCTCTAAGCTGACACCTCAGCTATCCTTTCAGAGGGCTATTTTATTGTTTTTTCAGGCTAGATAATCCTGGAAGGTGCAGTATACAGTAGGCCTAATGGGTCCCCTAGTCACGTGCCCACTGTCACACTTCCTTTCCTGATAAGTGGGTCCCTCAGCCGGTTGAATATCCTATCAGGTCCCGTGTTGATGATGTATACAAAACTCAGTAACGTCTTGGAGAGTGGTGCTGCCTAACCCCTGCAGAAAGGTGAGACTAAACCTGGGATAGGTGTTGATTCTGTCCAAAATTAATTACTGCCATCTCTTCTACGGTAGAAGCAATGCAATGTGGTCCACTTGCTCCAAGAGTTAGTGTTACGAGGATGTCAGTTGGTTTCTAGTGTCATCCAGCTGGACATTCAGTGGTGGCAGTGGACATCAGCCACTCCCTCCTGGCCACCATTCCAACTTTATGTTTGCAGATGTGCCCCACTGTGTCAGCACTGAGGTGAGTGATAACATCAGTTACCCCATAACAGTGGCAAGTTAGTCGGTCTCTCTTCTTGGCAAAATATGGCACCTAGAAGTGCAGGAGTATGAATGAAATGTTGGATTCAGGGATGCTGAGCGGGGGGTGGGGGTGGGGATAGAATCTAAAGCAGATTAAAGTACTCACTGATGCGAAATGCATGATTTAACACTTGGAAGAAATCCAGGAGGCGAGGCTAATATCCCCCTGGAAGCGTGGAAAAAGAAAGCAATGGCCTGTGCTCTTGAGAAGGAATGAAAAGCATACAAATTTGATTTTTCTTTTCTTCATCCATGGTGCCCCACTCACCAGACAATTGTGGGCTAACTCTACATGGAAATATTCGTGAAACTCTCTTGGTCATCCATGGCTCAAGAGAAGCCTTCATGTGGTTCTGAACTCTTTCTACCCTTTATTCTTCCTGGAGGAGAACACAGTGTGTTCTGGGATCCCAGCAACTGTTGGCTGGAACCAGCTTTTAATTATCTGAGACTTTATCCAAAGTCATTTCCACTAAGAGATTATCCCCATTGCCAAGGCTGAAGAAAATCAGAAAAATCAAAACAAACTTAGATTCCTTTATGTGCAGTATAATAAGCAGAAACCATTAACCTATGGATGCTTTAGAAAAGTCAAGGGCCAGACAAAAAGTGAGGCTTTAGAACCAATCTCTCTCCAGGTGTGTTTTTAAGTATTTAGGGTTTCCAAATGTGCACTGTGTGTTCAAAACGACTCTCTGGAAGGTCTTGAAACAAAATCAAGTAAGGTTCTCTCCTTTTTTTTCTATAGCATTTATGCTCTGCTCCTGTAATGGGAGACTCTGTCCCTGGACTCATAACCTCTCTTCCAAGTTTTTAATCCTCACACACAATACAGAGGCGTGAGCTTCCTGGCTCCATTCAAAGCCGTTTTAATGTCCAAAGAAGAGAGCACACAGTGCCCATTCTGTTCTCCCTCGTCTGCTTCTGGCTTTGTTTTGTATTGTTCTGTTTAGATTCCTGACTTCTATTCCTTTCTGTTTAGTTAGTATTTAAGTTGCCAGTTATTTTCTGGAGCCAATAGACATCAGCCACCTAGACCTCTGGGAGAGACCCTAGTGGCTGGCGCTTCGCTTGTCCACCACCTTTCAGCATTCCCTCCTTCTCCACGGAGCTACAAAACACGGCGACCATCCCCGGAGAGAGTCTCCTTACCCTCTAAAGTGAGCTCTGCAGAGCTTCGGAGGAGCGAGAAATTCTCTGGTTTCCAGAAGTGCTGCCTCTACCCAGCTGTTTGAGTTTGGGGAAGTCACGTCTGCTCTGTTTGGAGTCCTCACCAGGAAGACAAAGGCCCTGGCTTAGACGTTGTGATAAGTTCAGGTCATGGGAACGAACACTTCTGAGCCTTGCCCGCCCTGTCTCCCTTCTGCCCCACACCGGGGAAAGCTGTTGAGCAGCCACTGCTTCTCCTTTGGTAGAGTTTCAGCCGTGCAATCCCCTCCAGCAGGCAGGAGCCCACGTCCTGGCCCCAGCCCCCAACCACCTCAAAACCCCCCAGCAAGTCTCCCCCTTCCTTTGAGCCTACCCTGCTCTCTCCCAAAAATCCTACTGTCTAAACAACAAACTGTTATTCCACATACCCTGTTGGCATGTGTGGCGTCCTTAGACTGAACATTGAACCATATTCTGGCAGTGGAGGGGTGGGGGTTCTCATCCAATTTTTACTGGGTAATTGCAATGAAAGGTCTCTGAAGTCTGTGTCCTTCGGCCACACCGTGCAAAAATGTAATGTGAGGCCAGGCGTGGTGGCTCACGCCTGTGATCCCAGCACTCAGGAGACAGAGGCAGGAGGATTGCTGAGTTCCAGGCTTGCCTGGGCTACATGGAGAGCTCAGGGCCAGCCTGAACTACAAAGCGAGACCCTGTCTCAAAAGGAAAAAAAAAAAAAAGTAATGTGAGCTCCGTGTGAAAATTCTTTAGTTTCTAGTAGCCATAAAAAGAAACAGATGACATAAATTCTAACAATATACTATAGTTCATTTAACCCAACATATTCAAAATGCTATCATTCTCATGCATAATCAGTTGTAAAAAAAAATACAGATGATTTTAAAGAACTAGGTTAACATTTTCTTCATACCAAATACTCAGAATTTTACCACAATGATCACAGTTTAAACTCCTTATTCCAGTACTGAAAATTTACATGTGACTAGTGGCTACTTTGTCAGACAGTGGAGGGATTTTTTATTTGTATTTTTACTTTAGACAATGCAGTTTTAAAACATCCTAATGAAGACCCCAGATTCTTGATTTTGTTTATTCAAAAATGGTACCATATTCATGAAAACAAAGGTACCATCAATTATAATTATACCATCAATTATCCCTTCTTAACTTCAGATACCACTTAAAAATATAAAGTTCCATAAATTGTCAAATCAATTAGAACTTTATTGATACTACACTGAAAAAATTGTGTATCCTAGAACTGTTTTGTATATGCATACATATAATAGTTATCTTAAGGGGCCTGAGTCCAGGGACACTCCACAGTGAAAATACCAATGTCTTTGGGCTGGAATCCTACAAGATCCTATTTCTCCCCCCTAATTTTCTCTGCCTAGTTCCTGCCAACCTTTGATTTCATTATCATTAGGTGACAAAGGAGACCTGTCATCTGAATGTGTCCCATCCAAAATCATATTATAAAGTCCTAAGCCTCGGAATGATGGTATTATGAGATGGGCCCATGGAGAAGTGATTAGGGCATGAGGATAGTTTCCCTGAATAAAATGACTGCCCCTATAAAAGAGCACCAGAGAGGTCCCTTGCTTCCTTTACCATATGAGGACACAGCAGGAAATCAGCAGTCTGCAACTGAGAAGAGAATGTTCACCAGATTAACCACACTGGCAAACTTTCAGACTCTAAAATTGTGTAAGTTCCTGCTGTTTATACGTTACCCAGTTCATCATATTTATTTACAGAAGCCTTACTGACCTGAGGCACAGTTCACTGATAACTGCTCTTTGTGTTACAAGAGTCCCTGATGTGACACTTGCATTTTGGAAGGGGACATCTGAAATGAGACATTTTGGGGGCATTGTGCTATAGAGTTCATTTAATTCTCTAACAACTCTTTGCATAAAGCATTATCTCATTTTCATGAAGCGGTGGGGGAGCAGACCTCAAGGGGGTAAGCAACTGAACCGAGGTCAAACCACACTTAGATGACAGTTCAACCTTCAAGCCTAGGTCTGTCTGCCTGATTTAAAAGCCCTTGTTATTTTCTTAAAACCAAAAGAGGGAAACGATAGAAATGAATGACAGCTAAGATCCCACAAGCCAACTACCTACCCATTCTTCTTTCTAGCAGGGCCACACCACTCTTCCTCAGATGTTCTAAGCACTGAACTG
>PVIC010031069.1:0-21534 GCA_004025085.1 Thryonomys swinderianus | reverse complement strand
GGCTGCAGCACATGTGCCATAGGTTTGCCGCTGCTCTTGTAGTGATAACGAACAGCTGGCTGCAGCACATGTGCCATAGGTTTGCCGCTGCTCTTGTAGTGATAACGAACAGCTGGCTGCAGCACATGTGCCATAGGTTTGCCGCTGCTCTTGTAGTGATAACGAACAGCTGGCTGCAGCACATGTGCCATAGGTTTGCTGCTGCTCTTGTAGTGCTTTCCATCTACTTGAGAGCCGTGCTTTTATTCCAAAGGGTCAAAGACTATCTCCAGTGTTATTTCATAGTTATCTTTCACTGTAAATTCCTTCAACTATACTTAAATATAACCCAAATATTGTGAATGATGATACAGATCACATGTGCAAGGAGAGTGCTGTTTTCTATGTAAAGAGCCTCCAAAATGAGCCATAATTAATGAAATAAACATTAAGTACTTTATCGATAGTGAGATTTTTATAAATAAGCATACTGTGAGGTGAGGTTATGATGCTCTGTTCTAGAATTCAACCAACCCGTACTGCAATTTGAGCTCCATCTGAAGACCAGCAGTGTGGTCTGACATTACATAACTGCTTTGAGTCTGGTTTCCATCATCTTTATAACAAATACAGTATCCATACCTATCTCCGAGTAGTGAGAATGAAAATAATACTTATAGTGTACACATAGCACAATGTCTAGTCTATGATAAACACTATATATATGTACACACATGTATTCAGCTAGCTATTATAGCATATTTGTTTTATCTTTGCAGCAAGAATGTGGTCCTTTGCTGGCTTTCTGTATGAGGCCAGCATTGTGTTGCTTTCTGCATTTATTTTAACATCCTTATCCATACCCCTGGTACTTTTGAGGGCCTGACCCTTGTTACCAAACAGAGTAGGTGCAGGAACACCAAGTGTGTTGTGCAAGAGCTTTAAATATTTACCACAATTTAAGTTTTACAATAATTTAAACCGTCAGAGCTGTTTTTCATTCTGTGAAATTCCACATGTTCCACATAATTTAAACCATATCAAGGCTGAAACAATATGTACTGGGTCTGTGTTATTTTACTGTGCTTTTGGGAGCATAGTGAACTTAAGAAAAGGGTAGAATAGCCAAGAAATTTCTTAACATAATTTTGGTTTTAAATGTAGACATACTTTTCCTACTTCCTCATTACTTCTCTTAGTCAGTCTTCCTAACTCCAAACTTTAAAATATAGCTTTAATCTTTTCTTTACACTGGCCTAACTGACAGTAAAGCTAGAGGTGTTCTGCTGACAGATCAGAACCAATGAAGTCGGAACCCAAAGGCCACAAAAACAGCAAGAAGCCCCAGGAGTTTCAGCAGGAAAGAGGCTGGGAAGTTTGGTGAAGCCTTCACAGACCGAGTCTTTAGAGGCTTCAGTATCCTTTGTTTCTGAGTGAGGATGGCACTTCTGGCTCCTGCCCACTGCCCAGGCCCAATGAGACGGTACTGATAGGAGTTGCAGGGCCCGAAATAGAGTTGTACAGCCAGTGCAGGGTCTTTTAATAAGAGAGCGAGGAAGTCCGGCTTGGCACCTATCTCCAGGGCGAGCTCGTCCAGGTAGTCAACGTAATGGGTTTGCAGTATCTGGCTCTGGCTTTCTCCAAACCTGAATGAAGAATGTGAAAAGGACACATTCACAAACTGTTCTCACCTCCACAGAACAGGAGGATCTGCTAGCTGTTTGACACATGAGAAAGGAGCAGATGTGTGAATGAGTCTCACGTGAATCTGGGGTGGAGAGAGTGAGTTTAGCTCATCAGGAGGCCCATGTCTCAGACTGAGAATAGGCTGTCAACTAACCAGCCATGAGTTCCCGGAAGCCCCAGGCATGAGATAAGACTGATCACTGTGGCATTTGCTTCGTATCCCGTATGCAGCTGTGTCTCCGTCAAGAATGTGTAGTCAGGTGGCTGCAGACTCATGAGACAGCACGTGCTGGTAAAAGCCTAGCTCAGTGCGAGGAGATGCCTAACGCTTCTTGTTAAGTTATCGAAGGGCCTGGCAGTCTGGGGGGTGTGTGGCAGGTAGCCAGTAAATGTCAAGCAAATTAGAATTCGAACATAAAAATGACCCTTTACTCAGGTGTGAAAATCCCAAGTGGACTTTCTAAGAGTACTTGATCATGTTTGAGCCATGCTGTACTTTAGGAAAAACAACACATCCTTGAACCTTCATACCGGAAACCCATTTTGGCATACTTTAGTGGGGCTTCTCAGCTAACTTTGCAGAGGTATTCAAGCTGCTGTCAGCACCACCCCTTCCCACTCTGACCAGAGTACAGGCGACCTGAGAAGATAGGAAATCTCACATGGGCGTTGTAGAAGACTGCAATGAAGTGACGCCCGGGGAAAATGTTCTGATTCGGTACAATTCCTGTCCTTGTTTCTCAAACTGCAGTGTAAAAGAGTCATGAAGGAAGAACATAACAATGTTAAATCTCCTCTCACATCTGCAAAGCTTCTGATTCTGCAGAACGGGGTTGTTACCCAGAAATGTACTTTGTCAAATGGCTGTGTTCTGGTAGGTAGTGAGATCATTGTACTTTGAGAAACATTGGTCTAAATAAACAGTTTTGTTTTTGCTTACAGGTCAATTCTTTTTTCATTCCTTTTGATAATGTCCTCCATCATGGTCTTCTCTGAAGGTAAGCTACACAAGCCTAGAAAATAGAAGGTGGGTTTCAGTAGCGGGGTTGACACATTATCATTATTTTACCCAGTAGTTGGTTCTTCAAATTAAATTCCAGATCTCAAATCATGTCATATCAGTTGTGACTGCTGCATTGCTGGCCTCTAGCTGTCCACGGGGCACAGCACACTGCATGGATTACAAGGTGGAAGAGGTTAAGAGAAAGGCCTGGACAGGCTAAGAGTGGCTGAGGTGCTTGGAAGCTGTGTTTGAACTCTCTTCTGAAGGTGATAGAGTTTCTAGCACAGGAAGAGAAGATCAAACTTGTCCTTTGCAAAGATCCAGCCAGATATGAATTGAGGAAAGTGAGCTCAAGGGCAGTGAACCAGTCGCGGTGGAGAGAAGGTAAGAGGCTGCTAAAGCACAGCAGATAAGCAGTGGAGTGGAGGTAAGGCAGCGGAAAGATAGAGAGAAATGCCAGAGTTACCATATACTTATGATTCTGTGTCCTGCCCCAGTGTCTTCTGAGATACAGATGGGTTAGAAAATGACCAAGTCCTGCCTACAGGTAGTCATTTAACATCTCAGATTTTAGTGGTCCAAGGCTGAGCTCTTCAGCAAAGCCTTCCTGCCCCCCTGTACCTCCCTTTGTACCTCCCTTCTCTACTCCAGCCCTGCTGTCCCCTCACTTCCGGTGTGAGAGATTTCATGGCACCCTCAGTTCCTCTCACTACCCACCATGAACAAGCCATGAATGACATCCTGCTGATTTTTCCTTTATGATTCCTAGAGTTCATACCTTCTTTTCACTTTGTCTTTCTGCTGTGGCTCAGGGTTCATCATATTTTAGCACAGATGATTGTGGGAGTTTTCTTACTGGTCTCTGAGCTTCCATTATGTTCTTCCTATAAATCTAGAGTCCACATGACCGCTGAAATAATGTGTGATCATGAAGTCTGGTGATTCCTGTCCTTGCTTATGCCCTTATGCTGGTGTCTATGGCTGAACTGCTGTATATGGTACAGATTCTGCATTTTGGGGCCAGACTGAATCAAGAAGGGCCATGTGATGCTATGTATTTGCAGCCTTTTTGGGGTGGAACTGATGAACAGATTATAATTCAGGATATTTAGTAGGACATTCAGAGTTTTTGTGTTCCTCCCCTCCTTCTTCTCCAAGATTAACCCCCGCCCCACCTCTGCCTCCTCCAATGTCATGCTTAGCCATGTTAGCTAGCTTGTGATGCTGTATGTGCATCAAGTGTCTGTCTGCTTGTGCTCAGTGATTTCCTTCCTGTACTCTTGAAACTCAGTCATCCCAGAAGTTTTCCTCGACCTCCCCTTGTCCCACTCTGCTAAGTATCCTTTCTCTTCTCACAGCATGCACACACTCCTCCATCAATGCATTTTTCACACAGTGTTAATATGATTTGTTTAAATTTTCCTTGTCACACCAAAGTGCCGGCACAGACTGCCTTTAGTGAA
This sequence comes from Thryonomys swinderianus, assembly GCA_004025085.1. Taxonomy (NCBI): domain Eukaryota; kingdom Metazoa; phylum Chordata; class Mammalia; order Rodentia; family Thryonomyidae; genus Thryonomys; species Thryonomys swinderianus. The sequence continues at coordinate 17,403 of PVIC010031069.1, read as the reverse complement.
TTTCTGTTGAACAGAATTGAACTCTGGAAGCAGGAAAATCATAGCCATCTAGCTGCAGAGAGGTACACAGAGGCACAGAGAGAAGTTGTGCGATAATTTTGTAACCTTTAGGGACCAATGATGTTGAGTTGCTCACTCACCTTTGAAAATTCTTGTTGCCCAACGTGCCTGAAGTTCAACAGTTGGAAAAATGGAGCCTAGGGGCTGGATGAGACCCAAGCATGCAAGGGTTGGCTTCTCCAGGTGAGGGGGGAACATATATTTATACAGTGACACCATATTGTGCTCTAGTTTGACAAGGTGCTCTTCAAGGAAAGGGAAAGAAAAAGTATATCCTGTTGCAAAGACAATGACATCAATGTCCTCCTCCACTGTTCCATCCTCGAAGATGGCGGATGTTTCCGTGAGCTCTGTCACTCTTGATTTCACCTTGATGGCTCCATAGAGCAGGCGACTTGGAAGGTCATCATTCAGTATAGGCTCTTTCATAAGGTATCTGTGATACACAGGAAAGAAACACTCAGAAGGCTCTTCTGCTAAGAAAGCTTGAATTCTCTGACATTTTTAGAGGTCACTCTGAAAATTAAGGGGGGGTTTCAAATGTCTATAAAGCTAGTTTGACTAATTGGCTCCCCCAATTCTTTTCTCGGACTTTCTATCATGTCACAAATCACTCCCTCAGAACTATGGGGAAGTATGTAGGTGATGTTAGTTGAAGAGTTTTTATTTATGGTATTTTTTTAATGGGATCTTGCTAATTAGTTCAGCTTGGCCTTGAACTCACTATATAGTCTAGGCAGGACTTGAACTTGCAGCAGTCCTCCTACCTCAAATTCCCAAGTGCCGGGGTTGCATATGTGGGCCATTATGCCTGGCTCAGTTAAAGTCGTTTTTTAAAAAAGGAAGGATCCCCAAGGGCTTAGATAAAATGCCAACATCTATGGCTGGTATCCAAGAAACCATATTGTTATGATGGTTACAGGTGATTAGTATCTTATTGGTTCTTACCATTTTTACATTATTTAGTTGTAATTATTTTATTCTTTTATTTAACTCCCATCTAATTGTAAGGACAGGAAATCCTTAAATTAATAATGAAACCTACTGTAGCATTGGTGTAAAATGAATGGATAAAACTAGATTGCATGTTATTTGTTGATCTCAAATTCTATTGAGTCTGTGTTTATGATAGAATGGATATTGGAGTAGTCTGGTTGCATTTCTGAAATCTTTTTAGAGATTTGAGAACTATTTTGTCTGATCTCAGAATACAATTATATGGAATCGGTTATAAGATTTTAAAGACCTATTTTTTAAAAAGGAAGGAGCCTGCTATCAACTAGGGAAAAGTGAACATCTACAATGTTTTGCTTGTGCTTATAATATCAATAATGTAGAACCTGGAGATCAGCAAGTATTTGTCTTTGGCAAAGAGAAGGGACTATGTTCTCAAACACTGCCCATGGAAAGAACACTCATGATATATACAGAGTTAACCAAGCAGAACTTATCAGACAGAGAATTACCTACCACATCCCTCTGGAAAGAAAGCTCATAATCTTTTGAAACAGACTTCTCAAAAAAAATAGAGAAAGAAAGAAAAGAAAAGAAACAGACCTCTCCAAAGTTGGACAACTTTTAGTGTTAGAGCATTCTTTCCACCAATCAGGATTCTGTTCTCTGGAGCTACTTATAGCACTCCTGCATCTTCTTCTTAAGTATATTTTAAGGACATGTAGAAAAAATTCAGAATTCAAACTCCAGGACCTGTCTGATATGTATACTGTTAGGTCATACAGTTCAAATTGCCAGGCTAGCAATTTGTCAAGAAAGGCACTACCTTCAGACAGCCTTGCTAAGCAATGAGTATATCATAAAAAGCAAACAAAAGACCACTCTACTTGTTTTTAGGTTCCAGACCATAATTTTCATGATTGAACCAACGATTTATCTCTTCTTCCATCATCCATTTAAGAACTGTTCGTGGCAGGATGTTTCGAAGCATTGATTTAAACCTAGTGTGGAACACCATGTCCCATGGATAACCATCTTTGGAAATTCGGCTCATGACCCAAGAACCACTTCTGGTGCTGATGAACACCTGGTAACCAAACAGGAATGAGGTGTAAATTCAGGCATTGTCCCTTTTGGGAAGAAACTACTGTACAGTGGTATATATTGTGTTTACTTCCAAAATTTATATAAATTTTCTTTTACAGATGATTGACTTCAAAGTGAAGTATGCTTAGTCTTCACTGCTCTTTGGCAACTTTATCTAAAAAGGGGTCCCTAGTGGCTTTTACACTGATAGAGCAGGATTTCATGGGGAAATGAGAAAAACTTTAGTCTAATACAAATCTTCAAAAATATATTTCTTTCCTCTTGTTACTATTACCCTTGCATGCTTCAAATGCATATATGTACTGCTTCTCAAATTTTATGATCCTTTTATGAGTTCTGTTGTTTAAGGCTGTCCTTCCTAAAAAGATGAAATTCATTTGCAAGGAATTAATTCACATATGAGGTTACTGTTCTGGGTTTTAAATCCAGACAACATACCTTTGAACCCCAGCCCCACTGCTGACTAGCTGTGTTGCCTCAGATGAATTGTTTAAATCTCTGAATCCATTTCTTTCTCTTTAAAAATGACTGTTATAGCAGAACCTACCTTGCAACATTATTGTTCAGATTAAATGAAATGATACATATAAAGTCTTTCAAATGTTGCTGGAAAGTATAAGCACTGCTAGCTCTTATTACTCTATAAATTTAGACTACAGCAGGGGATTTAATACAATGGCTCCCATCTGGAGTAAGCTAGAATTTGAAGACAAATTTTTTTTTTTTTTGCTTTTTGAGACAGGGTCTCACTTTGTAGTTCAGGCTGGCCCTGCGCTCACTATGTAGCCCAGGCAAGCCGCCACGAACTCAGCAATCCTCCTGTCTCTGCCTCCCGAGTGCTGGGATGACAGGTGTGAGCCACCACGTCCGGCATTGTGGTATGCGGTGTTGATTGTTGGTGGGCGTGTCTCCACGCCCAGCACTATATGTGGTTACCAGGGATCGAACTCAGGACCTTGCACTTGTGAGGCAGGCGCTGGAACCACTGAGCTAACCCTCTGGCCCTTGAAGACAAATTTTGTGGGAAAGGGTCTGATGCCTTAGGCTCAGGCTGCTTTCTCTGAGGTGCATGCCTCAGGCTCAGAGCTAGAGATCTGGTTTTGGTGGGTAGTGTGTGGATGGCTCAGCACCAACCATAGGGTCCTGGATGGTTCTTTGGAGGCAGTGAGAGAAGTTTCTATGTCCTATGAACACACTATGGATTTTGTTGTGTCTTGGTTGTAATTTTCAGCTTTGCCAGTGTATCTAGTTCCATGTTTTATATACACAGCTCTTGTCAATTCTCTGATGCCTTCCCCAAGAAGATTTGAGAGTGTATTACTTTGTATTGGAGGGTTTTTTAAAATCATAAAGCTATGTATGATTAATCAATATTGAAGAGATACCCTGTGGAAAAGATCACTTCATGAGTTATTGACACACAGACATGGCCAATGTAATTTCTTAATATTAAATCGGCATCATAATCAGGACTCTTGACAGACATGACCCTGTTGGTTCTTACAACCCATAATTTGGCATCTTTGGAGCATCAGTTCTAAGTCTGAATCATTGACTTGACCACATGTTTGACAGTTAAGTCTTTACTTTTCCCATCACACTCCTCTCCTCTTGTTCATAGGTTTTCCAAGCATGATGGAGGACTGGGGCCAGTGGTTCCTTCCCAGTGCCCTGCTCTGTTGCTGTCTACATTTACAGGCTCGTTGCCTCCTCACCGGTTCCTCATGCTGAGTTCTTAAAGCTTTAAAGAGTAAGATGTGACTTCTTTTCACAAGAAAGGTGAGGACTGGGCCGGAGATTTAGTTCAGTGGTTCCGGCACCTGCCTCGCAAGTGCAAGGTCCTGAGTTCGATCCCTGGCAACCACATATAATGCTGGGCGTGGAGACTCACGCCCACCAGCCATCAATACCACATACCACAGTGTTGGGCGTGGTGGCTCACGCCTGTAATCCCAGCACTCGGGAGGCAGAGACAGGAGGATTGCTGAGTTCAAGGCTTGCCTGGGCTACATAGTGAGCTCAGGGCCAGCCTGAACTACAAAGTGAGACCCTGTCTCAAAAAAAAAAAAAAAAAAAAAGAAAGAAAGAAAGAAAGAAAGGTGAGGACTTTGGGGTCCAGTGAAACTTATTTATTTTGTTTAATCTACTGTGTTCTCATGTTTGCTCTGACCAGTGATGAGTTTGAGAGGTCCACTGTGCACCCTTCGTTAGCCTGCTGTTGTTTATTGCTCGTGGCACTCTCAGGCCCTCAAAGTGTAAGACTAGGTGGTAAAACCTTGGTGCCTGTGACTGAGGATGCTAGTGTAAGAGCCATAGGGCTCCTGAATTAGGCCTTGCTGAGGGCCAATGCTTTGAGAAAGGACTATTAGCTATTTTTCCATTTTGCCTTGGCATTTCCTAGAACAGATTTACTTCTGACCACCTCCATCTATGTTACCTGTATCTTTGATGTTCAACTCTTTGGCAGTTCAGATTGTGTCATTCGTGTACAGGTACAAAAATAAGTATTTGGAAGGCTCCAGAGAGCACCTCAATACTTATGATCTTGGTTTGGATTTCTTACCACCTACTAAATCTTCTTTTCATGGTAGTTGGGTCACTGAGAATTATATGTACTTCAGATATGATTTTCATAGCACTGAATTTCCAAAAGACACTCTCCCAAATAGACACACATCAGCTTCTCATTAAGCCCCCTGGGAAGAAGCTTGACCAGTTACACAGAAAATCATTTAGTTGAAATTTCTGTTTTAAAAATGAGGGAAACATAGTCTACGGAAGTAGAATGACTCAGTCTAGGGAAATGATTGATTAGTAGCCAAGCTGGGAGATCACCTGTGGCTTCTTGAATTCCTGATTTTCTATGATACTACAGTGGACAACCAACCAACCAGTTAGTGAGTACTGTAGTCTTGATTTGTAAAGCTGAGATTTACAGGATGTACCTCTCCTTCTTTGTCTCCCCCATAGTACAAGGTAAGCAGAGAGCATCATACCTGAGCAGCATTTTTACTCAGTTCAGAGGCAATGTCTGAGGCTGAGTTTCCTATTCCAATCACCAGGATGCGTTTTCCCTCAAATCCAACTGGGTGCTTGTATTGACGGCTATGGAAATACTGGCCTTTGAACCGCTCAATACCTTCAAGAGAAAGAATAGAAAAGTCTGTGAACTCCCATGTAAACAGTTATGTCAAGCTATCTTTAATAACCTTTTAACCTTTTTCTTTGTGAGATCAAACGTTTGTTTCATCTTTTTCCCTCTTACAGGAGTTGCAACATCAGGGTCAACAGGCAAGCTTAAAGTAAAAACCATATGAAACATTAGGTACCACATTCATGTGGTACAGGACACCAATAAGCAGTAACTTATTGGTAATTGATTACAGATAAGCCTCCTGTATCCTATCAAACTTCCCTAGAATATATAGTTTGTTTAAATATTTTTATATTTTATATAAAAGAAATATAAAATATTTCTTTGTAGAGTTACTTGAAATGACTTTAAGCATTGATTCTTAAAATGGGGTTGCTTGGAATGTGTTAGAGATACGATTCCTAAGTCCCACGCCAGACCTACTGATTCAGGAATCCTGGGCAGGTCCCAGAAATTTGTATTTTTAAGTCTTCCTCATGATTCTATTTGGGAACCATTACTGCAGATCAATGAGGCTCATTCTTTTTTTTTTTTTTTTTGAGACAGAGTCTCACTTTGCAGTCCAGGCTGGCCCTAAGCTCACTATGTAGCCCAGGCAAGCCTCAAACTCAGCAATCCTCCTGCCTCTGCCTCCAGAGTGCTGGGATTATAGGCCACGCCTAGTAATGAGGCTCATTCTTAATTGCGCTAAATCTCTCAGGCAAGTTTGATTATCCCACAGTGTTTGGATCTCTGAGGACTGTTTATTCCAGGACCTCTGTGCAGTAACCTCTGAAAGCAAAGATTTCAAGCACAAAACAAATTCGTGCATCTTTAGTAGGGTGAGCAAAAGCTAAGACTAGAAAAGCCTCCCCAACAGAGAACTGATTTGTGTGAGAATTCTCTGAAATCATACATAGTGACTTTGGAGGAAGTTAGCTGGCTCTAGCCTAATCTTACTATTACCTCCAGCTGCAGCAGCCAGTCTTGCCTGTCAATCCTAATTGACATAAAGGTCCTAGAAAGCTATTCTAACAAGCAGCGCTCACCTGGAAAGGACTTCAGTGGAATGTGTGGTTGGATGTGGTGACCGCTGCAAACCATAACTGCATCAAAGACAGCACTTTGCTCCTTGCCATTGCTCTGAGTAACAACCTCCCATTGGCCAGATGTTGAGAAATCTGGGCGTTTTCTCACAGTGAGGACAGTTGTCTTGAACAAACACAGAGAAGGCTTCATTAGCAGGTACTCTGGCATAACATGGGTCTTGTCCAGTGTGTTGAAAGTAGGGATGGGTAGAGTATAATGTACAACTCCATTTTGTTTGTTCATTTCTTTCTTTTTTTTGAGTTCACTGCAGGCCACCTGTGTACCTGCCTCAGGGTTTCTTGGCAGGCAGCACTGAGGACAAGGTGCTTTGTGCAAAAGTTCTGATTTAGCAGTGGAAACTAGTGTGTAAGGGGTGCTATGTCCTGAATACAGACTTGAGTGAGAAAAGGGAAAGAAGGCGAAGTCTGGACAAGAATACAAAACACTTGGGGCATCACTGATGTGGTCCACATAATGAGCATTTGTCAGGAATATTTTTTGTGTCTATGTCTGGGTGGTATCTGGATTGAGGAAGATATTTACCAGTAAGTGCTATGCAGAGTGCTGGAGTATCATCAGGCCTTCTTGGAATGGTTCATGTTGATTATTATTTTTTAGAGTATATGATGCTAGCACTGCAGTTCACAGTCTCATCTGAATGAGATAATTTATTGTCTGGAGGCCTATTCATTTTGAAAAGTGTTCATAACTGCTTCATATCCATTGTATTTAAGAAACAGTATCAAACTGAAGCACAACTTGTCACCCTTTAGACGAATGACGTGCTCCTCCTCATGTTTGCAAGTATTGAAATCTCCCATATATGAACCACTGTTTGAATAAGTGTCTCCTGAAGACTGTATGTTAAACGGTAGACCCTAGGCTGTGGACTGTTCGGTTGTGGTGCAACCGGAAGAGGCAGGGCCTCAAGGGAGGAAGTTAGGTGATTGCAGTGTAGCCTTGAGAGAGAAAATTGAGCCTCAGGTCCTTCCTTCTTTCTTCTCAGGCACTGAGAGACAGCATTGCCCGACCAGTCTCCACCATGATCATACACATGACCTCTCCACTGGGCCAACTCACTACAGACTAAAATTTCTGAAACTGTGACTGGAATCAGTCAGACCTTTCCTCTTTTAAAGTAAGACATTTTATTATTTTGTTAGAATGATTTAAAACTGATTAATACAATCTACTTTCCAAATTTTCCAGATATTGTTCAAAATACTGGGTTGGTGACTTTTATAGCTATCTCAGTTTTGAAAGTGTGAAATGGAATAGTGTGGAATGGAATAGAAAAAGGAAGCTTGTGAAAGGGCTTTAAAATATGCACACAGTTCTCCCATGAGAGTAAAGATTTCAGATTTGTAGGTCAGAGTATTATATTAATTAAAGTACTGCATATCTTTGCTACTCAAAATATGACGGAAAGACCACATTGTCCAGGAGCTTGTTAGACACGTAGAATCTCAGACCTTACCCTAAGCTTGTTTAATCAGAATCCATATTTCTATCAAGCGCTCCAAGTGATTCACACATGTTAGGATTACCTTGTCTTTTAAGCTTTATAGTTTGTCTACTTTGTCTTGTTGTATGAAGAGACATTCATTTTATTAATTTGTAATGTACCCTAGTTTATCATCAGAGTGAATTTCAGTGAAGGCCAAGACATTTTCAAATAGTACTTATATTAATATTTTTGAACTGTTAGCCATATTGCTATCCACTACTTCTTAAACTTAACATTTATATTCCTCTCAGCTCAGAGACCAATAAATGGAAATAACAGCACAACCCCTCTTAACTCTCCAGAAAACAGTGTCAGCAATCACACAATAGCCAAGAGAAATCTCTCCCTTGCAACTTTATCATGAACTTTAATTTGACAGGTAATATAAATTACATTTCACAAGATGGCAGTATATGCATAGAGACCTACAAAAACTAATATTGAAAGTATCTATTATTCATAGAATGGATATATCAAGAAATGGGGAAAAACTACATTAAGAAAACTATACATTTTAATGTATTTATAAATATAGACTTCTATCAAAACAAACTATTATATATTGCTAGGTGAAGTGGCTCATGCCTGTAAATCCCAGCAGTTGGGAGGCTGAGGCAGGAGGATTACTACGAGTTTGAGGTCAGCCTGGGCTACATAGTGAGTCCAAAACCAGCCAGGACTACATAGCAAGACCATCTTACCCCCCCAAAACCCACCCACTATTATACATTAAGTATGATACCTATGTATGATAAAACTAGAGTTACTTAAGACCATGAGATGTGTTAAAAAATACACTTCAACCAGGTGTGGTGACTCATGCCTGTAATCCCAGTACTCAGGAAGCAGAGGCAGGAGGATTGCTGAGTTTGAGGCTTGCCTGGGCTACATAGTGAGCTCAGGGCCAGCCTGAACTACAAAGTGAGACCCTGTCTCAAAACAAAACAAAACAAAACAAAAAACAACAAAAACCCAGTAGCAGTTACTTATTCAGAAATATAACTTAAAATTTATTTTATATAGTGTTAGTAAAAATTGTGGCATGTTTGAAGAAAGTATTGTGGCTTTTGTTGTAGGTTATTTGCTCATATTTCAAAATGACCTGAGTATTTTAATGTTGCTAGAAATTGCATCCAGGAAAAAGAACTAGCAAAAATTATTTCCAAAGATGTCTGAAATGAAGGGAGAGTAGGGAGTTTATTTAACACATATCTAAGAAATCTCACTTTTATAGAGAAGTTAAAAAATAAACAGAAGTTTGATTTTTTTCTGTACATCCTTTTAAGGGAAATGAGGTTAGCAACATTCAGTAGTAATATAGAACACTAATTTAAATGTAGTTGTACCATTAGTACTATCATCATTTAAACTTTAACAGTTGGCTCCCCTCTGTTAATATAAACAGTTTATAATGTCAGGGGTAACTACTTTTGGAGTTTAGTATCATGTTTGTATATTTGGACAAAAGATTTCAGTGGATGCCAGGAGCGGTGGCTCACGCCTGTAATCCCAGCACTCGGGAGGCAGAGACAGGAGGATTGCTGAGTTCGAGGAAAGCAAGACCCTGTCTCAAAAATAAATAAATAAATAAAAAGATTTCAGTGGAGTAATTTATTCACAAATATTTCATCACCAGAGTAGATTCTAAAAAAAAATAATAATAATTAAGTGAGAACTGAATTAATAAAAACTGATTCCCCCAAAGCACAATACCTGGAACTGAATATATTTTAGAAGATTAAACTTTTTGGCAAAAATTCTGAAGTATTCCAGAAGTTTAGAATTGTGCAGGAAGTTTGGGAAATCTTCAGGCATTGGAAAGTCGCTGAAACAGGACATTTCTTTGCTGGTGTTGGTGATGACGGATTTGTAGATGCTTGCTCGCCCTTCTTCCACATTTTCCTAGATAATCAAGTACAGCAATGAGTGGTGTTCATGTATTTTTAAAATTTTCATCTTTATCGGTACACTGTATATACACATTATATCATGACGCATTTTAATTCTTTTCACTGCCCCTTCCTCCCTTTTTCTCATCCCTTCATCTCTTAGTTGCCCTCCCTTTATTTCCTATTGTATGTGTTCTAGCAAATAAAAAATTTGTAAAATCTTAACTAAGCTTAAGGGTAATAGTCACTCTAGGTACCAAATTCATACAGCAAAAGTGGCTTATTTATTTCAAATGGGAAGTAAAAAACCTTGTAAATTAGCCTTTTTTACTTGTGGTGCACCATTGTTCTGGTCTTACTGATCAGTACTTGGTTCTCATGGAGAGTTACTGTAATGAATTGGAAATAATAAAATTGCCTTTCTTTACAACTGTTCTGTCATTTTCTCTTTTCTTCCTTACTCGTTACTTGAATAAGATTGAAACTTTTTACTTCCTTTTTTCTAACTTTGAGACAAGATTGAGGTTCCCCAAATGTATCATTGGGCCAGTTGCATTAGAATAATTCAGGGGAGCTTTGGAAAAATAAAAAATCTGAGCTGGGTTAGCTAGAGCCAGTCGTCCATATTTTAGGAGATTTCCTAAGCTGATCCTGACTGTGCAGTGAACTTCAGGAGCCATGCTCTCTAGGACAGTATCACTGCACTCTGCTGCCTTCCCCTCAGTGCCTCCCTGAGTCGCTGGCTTTGCTCACTGACAGAGTCTTCTCATGACACTTCTGGACATAGATATTGCTCCCTTTCTTTACTGCCTTCACGGTTAGGAAATACTCACTGGCCTAGGGCGCAGTAGGCTGGGCCCCATTCTATTCCCTAGCCTCAGTCAGCTCTGATCCACTATCTATGTCTTCATCCCATGATGCACTGTGACTTTCTGTTCTCTTCATGGTACCCTGTAGATACAGGGTACTGTACCCTGGAAGTTACACTGTACCCTTATTAAGCTTCCATAACTCTGTAAATGCTGTTTAGTCTGCCAGAGAAGCATTTCTTCACATTCATGTGCCTCCTCACTACTTACAGTCAAGACAGATAACACACACACACGCACACACACACACACATAATTATTTACTTCTTATTATCAGTACAAATGAAAGCATCACACCATGGAAGCCAGTGCTATTTTCTGCTCAGTGAGGTTCCATACTTTTATAAAATTCAGTGTGTCAGCCCCTGTAAGTTTGCACCTTGATAAGAATTTTCATCTTGTGTTTCTTTAAAGTAAAGAGCTGTGGATTTCTGTATATTTAGCACTTAGCACACATCTGGACCACAGTAAGAATCCAGTCAATACATTTTTTAAGTGAAAGAAAGAACAACTCATGTTAGCTAGAAGCTTTTTTGGTCACTACAAAAATGGATTAGTGATGTTAAAATGAACATTCAGTATCATAATAGAAACCAAAGAATGAGTTTGCTAATGTTATGCCATAACTTTGTTCTGTTTTATGCATAAAATATTATAGTTTTTCTGATATTGTACTAAACTTTGGCTTAGTCTATGTGTACAAACATTACTTCCTTAAAAAACTTGCTAGGTGTGATCATGTATGTTTGTAATCTTGAGAAGCTGAAGTGAAATGGTCACAAATGAATCAAGGCCAGCCTGGGCTACATAATGGGACCCTGTCTCAAAAAAAAAAAATCAAAAAATCAGAAAATGAATGAAAGTATTTCTAAGCTGGTAAAGTGACCTAAAGGACCATAGTATTTTATATATGACTGCCTAGAAGTTACACATATCTAACATGTTAAATTTGGTTCCATGAAATGTGTAGCAGAGTGTAAAAGCCTGTTATACTGATTTATACTGTGATTAAATTTATCCAAGGAAACTTGTGCAAGTAAGATAAGTCTGTTATCTGTTTTGGAAAGGAAATGGCTCTTTGCTGTGAGACAGTGCAACATAATGTTATACTTGAAACGAACAGAAAGTGCTATTAATAAGCACATGCCAACTAAAACAGAGGAAAAGCCACAGGAGGAGAATAAATAGATGGAGAACACGTGCAGGTCATAGCAGCTAAGGAGATAAGTCATTTGGTGATATCTTAGGTATTCGCTTCATAGTTTTAGTCTATGATGAACATTTCAGTTACTAATTTTGATAGAGACAAACAGTTAAATTTGTGTGTGCCCCGAATGGAGAGGCATAGCAGAGATGAAGTGGGTTAAAACTTGGAATAAAATGTTCTTGACCAGGGCCGGAGGGTTAGCTCAGTGGTTCCGGCGCCTGCCTCGCAAGCGCAAGGACCTGAGTTCCATCCACAGTAACCACATACAATGTTGGGCGTGGTGACTCACGCCCACCAGCAGTCAACACCGCATACCACAGTGCCGGGCGTGGTGGCTCACGCCTGTAATCCCAGCACTCAGGAGGTAGAGACAGGAGGATTGCTGATTTCGCGGCGGCTTGCCTGGGCAACATAGTGAGCTCAGGGCCAGCCCGAACTACAAAGCGAGACCCTGTCTCCAAAAAGCAAAAAAAAAAAAAAAAAAGTTATTGACCATTGACCAAGCAACTAAGTCATCTTTAGTACACAAATGTGAATTTTTCTAAGTTTCACAAGGATAGTAGTGACTGTTATTAATTGCTTAAATGGCAAAGACCATAGAGCTTTAATTGATCCCCAACTGAGTAGGAATCTTCAGTGTATTGTAAGAGGAAGCATGATGTGAAGTTTTTATATATATTTACTGTCAATATTGTGGCTGATTCTAAGATCACTGTACCACTCGATCACTGTGGCCAAGCCATGAATCCTTGACTTATCTTTAAATTGGTATTATTAATAAATAACATAGGTGTTGTTGTGTATATAAAATGAGATAATACAGATGCAGACAGTTAGGAAAATGCTAGTTTTTCTTTGTTAATGCTGAAAAATTAATGCAACATTGGACTGTTTCAGTGGAGGAATAGCCAAGCACAGTACAAGTCATAGTGGGCAGTGGTCAGACCAACCGACCACAGTGCTGTGGGGCAGTGATGGTGTCAGAGCCATTCTCCATTCTCTAATGTAGTGCCTAGCACCTCTTTGACCTTGAAAAGGAATTTGGAGAAATAAATTCATCTGGAATATTAGATCCTGGGAGGGTCACTTTTTAAGAGACAAAGGAAAGAGACCAAGACAGAGATGTATCTAGAGAATGTTATATAAAGATTAATTAAAACATATGAGTATATATAACTGGGGAAAGATCCTTGTATAAAACCAAGTCAACGAGAAAATGTCTAGGAAAACAGTGTGCTCTGAACTTAATTTCTCTGTGAATGCAAGAGATCAGGAGCAGTAAAGGAGGGAGAATAGGCTAATGGCTAAAGGAAAATCCTGGGTTTTTCTCTCAATACCTCAAAAAGGTTATCAAATGTGAGGGCCCAGCAATGATACAGATCTTCATTTCTGTTCTTTTTCATCAGCTATGTTCCTGTGGACAAGTAATCTATCCTAACCCTCAGTTTCCTATTTACATGTGAAGGAAGATAATCACATGCCCCACTTCCTGTGGGTATTGAGGAAACTGCTACATTCTAAGTACTAGAAAGGTTGAAAAACTGCTCTCCTTGCCTGTGATTCAAAATGACACTAGAGGGAGCTGGAGAAACTTTTGGAAGAACAGCCCTGTCTAGGTTGGGGTGTGGGACAAGGATTTCAAAACCTTTGTTTTTGTTAAACTTGGTTACCAACTACATATGTTAAGTGACCTCGTAAGATGTGTGTGTAAGCACAAGAAGTTAAGGAATGACTCACTGTATATTCTGGATGGCAGAGTTTCTCGGGGATGGGCCTGGGACTTCCCTCGCCTTCCTCAGTGCCCCTCCTCTGGGCCGCTCACTGCTGTGATAACCGAGTCCCTCACACAGCTCTGGCGGCAGCTGTGATGTTTCACCTACTGTATTCTTCACTCTGCAGTGAGCGCATTGTCTTCAAGTGGATCAAAGTGTTTCCGTTTCTCTATCGAATATGATGTAAGACAAGTTTGGAACATGATATCTTTACGGGTTCCAAACAGTTGTGTCTTTAACCCTTTACTACCCAAGAAGGATTAATTCAGATTTTAACTTTTCTAGTCCATAGAAAGGTATCTCCTATCTTGAAGTATTAAACACTGAGGATAGATAGTATAAACTTTTTTGGGGGATCATACTGTTGATAGATTACAAAGTAACATCATTTCTGCTAAATTCGTGACAAATAAATACTTGACTCTTAGGCATTAAATTCCAAATTGGATAATAAAACAACAGTGACAAATTTACTCTATAACAAAGTTATTATGATTTCTACATTTTTTTTCCTTGGGTTAAAAATCCACCTATGTACAGAAAAAAAAATGAAAAAGAAAAATCACAATTGGAATCTGCACGTGAATCCAAAATGTACAAAAATAACATGTGTTTGGTTAAGATAGCAACGATGACTATATCACCCTACTAATAAAGGCTACAATGGTTTAGTGATCACCACTTAGTAAGAAATTAATGTGATTCAACCTGTTTTTCCAGTCTTCTTCTCTGCAAAGCTACCTGTCTCATAGGAATCCATTTCTTCATTGTTAACTTTGAAAGTGTTTGCGCAGTTGAATTTCTAAATTTAGTATTTGTGCAATGTTTGCTAAACTTACAGAATTTGTTTGAGATTCGTATTAGAACTTTTCAAGAGATTGTGATTCTGCAAGTCTTGTAATCCACACCTTTAAAAATCTCTTTTTCTCACAGCTGGGTGTATTTCAGAAACTGAATATTAAATCAATCTCTTTTGGCATGAAGTTCGTTTGAATTGGCAAGGTGCATATTCTGGATGACTTTATTGTCTCCCTAACTATGGAGTTTGTAGGAAGAGCTCTTTGATGCTGTATGCTAATGTGAGAGTTGGCCCTTCATGGATTCAAACCTGTCACTCATCTCTGGATGTTCTCGAGTATTTATTGTAATTATTCACCTAAATATATGTGATACGTGGTCCTAAGGTTACTGTTCCTGTGTTTTGAAAAAGAATGAGAATTTTGGATGTTTGTAAGGAAGGCTATCACTGCTAAAGAGTCATATAAAAAATAAACATGGAACATGGGGGCTTCTTTGTCAGAGTAACATAAAGCCAGAAGTCATAAGAGTACACATTTTCTGAGGAAGTACTTGATTATACAGAAATGATGTGTTGAAAAGGACCTTTGCTACCTCTAGTCTTTAAAATGTTCCCTAAGAGTATATTCTCTAACTAGTGTGTCAGAGAATGACAAAAACCTGTGTTGTAAGACAATTGCTAGATACAAAAGAAGAAATACTTTACTTATCTGGGCTGGCTACCTGCCCTGGCATGGGGAAAAATGCCAACCTAAGACTTCAGTTCTTGTATAGCTGTGTAAGAAAAATCAAAATGAAATTGGATCAAAGCTGCTTAAGAAATTGCTCAATAAATCTCCTAAGCAGGTAGCTATGATTCACCCTGAAATAGCAGCATAATCTACTCAAGAAGTAAGAAAATCTCACTTACTTTAAATCTCCACAGCCCTCCGATATCTTCCGTCCTTTCGAAGCAAGTAGGCTCAAGTCCCTCATCAACACAGCATTTCAGAGAGATCAAGCCACTGACCCCAGCTCCAATTACTGCCACCTTCTGTGCCATTGTCTCCTGTCAAGGAATTGACCAATCATTAATGCCTGAGACAAAAGGAAAGAGAATCCTTAGGATATGGTCAAGTAACTGGCCTTAAACATTGTATTCATGGTAATTTAATAAGCAGCACTAATTGCATATGAAATGTCTCACTAATCCCTTTGAGAGAAGCTGAGTTGTCTTATGGACTTCACTGCAAAACTTGTTTATAACTTGTTTTAACATGAAAAAGCAACCACTTAATGAGCCAGGTTGTTCGACAAAGTGTTATGAGGCATATGAGCCTAAACTCCAGTTATGTGCTTTAGAATTCTGAGTTTCCTTCTTAGCTCCTTGCCCCTGGTATCATACTTACCTCTGTTTTTGTCTGGTAGCTCTGTCTTTTTGATAGAATAATTGTCTGTGTTGGCTGTGTGCTTGCAGACAGAAGGGTTTTTAAGAGTTGGAGGTGACTGTGGGAAATAGGAGGAGCTTCCTGCTCCTCCTTCTGCATTCTGCCAGCTGAACCTCTAAGGACGCATTAGGCGCCCTGAAATTATGCAAGAGCCTCACAACTTGAGGTCAAGAGTAATGATGGAATGTCATTAAAATAACATCTACCCTTAACACTTAGTACAGGTGGTTTATATTTTTATAATGGGGATCATAAATACACATCGACAAATTGATAAATTGAATAAATTAAAAGAAGCTAAAAACCTCAATCTTACTACTCAGGGACAACTATAATACTGTTATCATTTTGGTATGTTCTGCCATCTAATTGTACATAACCATGTACATGAACAACCATGGAATCATACTCTAAGTCAAATTTCTAATTTCACTTTTTGTTTTCCAGTATTCAAATAATTTTGTACCTATGGAAGCATTTTAATGGTTGTGCAATTCCCTTTAGTTGACAGGAATCTCTGAGCTGTGCACTGCTTCTGGCAGATCATTGTGCCTCTGTGAACAGATTGTGTCCTTGTTCACGTGGAATTTGTGTTTTTGTTCTGGCCTGGTTCTCTGAGATTTGATGAATTGTTGCTCTTAACATACTGTCATGTGATTACCTGTTCCTAGGCTTCTCACTCTATGCTGACCATATCTTATCTTGATTTTCCTGCTTTGATGTATGCTGGCTTAGATGAACCTATTGATGCTTCTAAGATCTTGCCATCTATTGTCCTCTTTTGGACTTGATAGGTATAGAACAAAATTTCTTTTGTTTAAACCTCAGATATTAGAATGAACATTTATTAGAAGGACGAGTCAAGAAGCTATAAAGTCCTTCTCTGCCTTAGATATAGTTAAAATGGTAAAAGTAAATGACTCTTTTCCCAGCCCAACATGACCAGTGGGTCTAAGGAAACTGAGATATTTTCTGTAAATTTATTGGATAAATATTAATCATTTCTGGGATACTAGACACTAAGTGCTATAGATGCATACAGTAAAAAAAAGAGCAAAGTCCTTGTCCACGTGGGCTTAGATTTCTAGTGCAGAGAGCCTGCTAGTCAATTAATAAGATAAAATATAAAAATATCAATAGATTATAGCCATGAAAAAATGAGTGAAGGGAGCTTGGGAGTCTGGAAGTGAAGAAGAGTTTTATAGTGTTCAATAAGGTATTCAGTAGACAGTTTTCTCTAGAATTTCCCAAATTGACTATGAAAGGCTTTCTCTGTTCATACAGTAAATACAGCAACACTCTGAGAAGAACAAGAGATACCAACAAAGAAATCAGTGAATGACACAGACGCAAAAGAGCTAAACACATTTCTCAGTTAAAAATAAAAAAGAGGGGGGCCGGAGGGTTAGCTCAGTGGTTCCGGCGCCTGCCTCGCAAGCATAAGGACCTGAGTTCGATCCCCGGTTACCACATATAATGCTGGGCGTGGTGGCTCACGCCTGTAATCCCAGCACTTGGGAGGCAGAGACAGGAGGATTGCTGAGTTCGCGGCGGCTTGCCTGGGCACCATAGTGAGCTCAGGGCCAGCCTG
>PVIC010031068.1:0-21551 GCA_004025085.1 Thryonomys swinderianus | reverse complement strand
TCTCGCTTTGTAGTTCAGGCTGGCCCTGAGCTCACTATGGTGCCCAGGCAAGCCGCCGCGAACTCAGCAATCCTCCTGTCTCCGCCTCCTGAGTGCTGGGATTACAGGCGTGAGCCACCACATCTGGCATTGTGGTATGCGGTGTTGATTGTTGGTGGGCATGTCTCCACACCCAGCATTATATGTGGTTACCGGGGATTGAACTCAGGACCTTGCACTTGCGAGGCAGGCACCGGAACCACTGAGCTAACCCTCTGGCCCGAGAAGGACTCTTTTTAATAATTTAGCCCATCAAGGATAGGTATTGATTCTTGTTTTCAGCAGGAGAGTGTTATGTTCAGACTTACAGCTCTGTGACAACATCAGGGAATTTAATCACAGTGCCTTTCCTGCCACACAACTCACATTGAAGCCTAGGATTCTTTGTTGTTCTTGTGCATTTCTAGAGAATCCCTGATCTTACAAATGTGTCATCTCTACTTAGCCCACAGCAAGTACAATGGCACTGAAAATTCCACAGATTAAACACACCTACCTGTCAATTATCATTTGCCATGTGTTTTTCTTAGGATTTTTAACAATTCACCAGATATTATTTGCATCTCTATGCTTTTGTTAACAAATCTGCTTGATACTTTAGGAGCAGATTCATCATCAAAATAATTGTGCCAATCTCTGAACATTTGCAGATTGATTTTTTTTTTTTTTTTGAAGACAGGGTCTCACTTTGAAGTTCAGGCTGGCCCTGACCTCACTATGTAGCCCAGGCAAGCCTCGAACTCAACAATCCTCCTGCCTCTGTCTCCTGTGTGCTGGGATTACAGGCATAAACCACCATCCTAGCATTGTGGTATAGGGTACTGATTGTTGGCAGGTGTGAGTCACCAAGCCCCGTATTGTTGTATATGGTGACCAGGGATCGAATCAGGGACCTTGCGCTTGTTAGGCAGGTGCCAGAACCCTTGAGCTAAATCTCCGGCCCCTGTGGATATTTTTAATATGTCCAAGATAATACTACCAGCAAAAAGAAAAGCCAGAGGAAAGTGTTAGGTAACAGGCACCATTTCTCAATTCCAAAATAGGAAAATCAAACAAAACATCTGGAAAATTAAGCAAATATTAAAATTAGCAAGAATGCAGTAAAAGTATTCTTGCATCTTCAAGTACTAGAGAAAATGAAAACAAAACAAAAAATGTAGGCTGAAAACAAGCTAGTATGCTTTCAGACTTAGGGACAACTCAAACGGCTGTCATCCCTGACAAAGGTGCTCTGGGCCAGTTACATGACCCTAAACCTGCTCTGTTTTCTGTCCACACTCTGTTCTTGGGGCTCATTAGCCCCATTCTCAGGGACTGTGGGAGGGGGAAGTGTGAGGCTATTCTGGTGCCAATCTTCCTTAGAAGGCCATTCTCAAGCATCCAACTAGCGTCCCTTGGATCCAGGTACCGGAACCACAGTTTCCTCAAGCCTAAGGACAGCCCCACACATATTCTAGGAGCAGACACCAGGGCCATCTACCAGCTACCTGGTTGAGGTTTCCTGCCTTTCCACCCAACCTCATAGTGCCATGGGCCCTGGAGCAACACAATGCTCATTCAACTGGGAATCAAGAGAAAGTGTCACTGCCACAAACTAGGGCAGAAACAGCACAGTCAAAGGCACCATCTTGTAAGGCACTCACTCTTCTGCTGTGGGAGCACACATCATTGTCTCTTTTTGTTTGGTTTTGTTTTGGTTTTTGTCTCTTTAGCAAACACTCCAAAACCGCCAAATCAGCATTGCAGGCAGATATAAATCAGCGAAAAGTAAAGAGTTGGGCTCCATTAGTTGGAAAATGTGTATGTGAATACGTGTGTGTACACATGTGACAAGTATGTTTTCTAAGTTAAACAGGTCCATATGACTTCAAGCAATTCAGAAAAGAAATTTGAGCCAGTATTGCTGTCTGTTCCCTCCACAGTACACAGCCAGGAATACATAGGGATGCAGCATGGCCTCCAGAGGACCAGTTCAGAACTGAAAACAGAAGCTTGGCACATCCACTTTCATTTCTCTCTACCTTTAGTGTACCTCTGTCCTAAGTATAACTCTGTGTTGATTTCCTCGTAATCAGCAATCCTCCTGCCTCTGCCTCCTGAGTGCTAGGATTACAAGTGTGAGTCGCCATGCCCAACATTGTGGTATACAGTACTGATTGCTGGTTGTGGTATTGTTGTATGTGGTTACCAGGGATCAAACCAGGGACACTGCTTGCTAGGCAGGTGTCAGAACCACTGAGCTAAATCTCTGGTCCAAGATTTCCACTCAGTTTTGCACATAGGCACTCACAGAGTCTCTACTCCTTCAGGACTGAATAAGAGATTTTCATGATATGTAGGGATCTCCAAATGCCAACTTTTAAACCCCTGAAGTGGTGCCTACCTAGCCACTGGCTTAAAAAAGAGCTTTGCAGGGCTGGGGATTCAGCTCAGCCTTTCCAGCACCTGCCTTGCAAGCACAAGGTCCCAAATTTGATCCCCGGAACCATATACCACAATGCTGGACGTGATGACTCATGCCCACCAGCAATCAGTACCACATACCACAATGCTGGGCGTGGTGGCTCACGCCTGTAATCCCAGCACTCAGGAGGCAGACGCAGGAGGATTATTGAGTTCGAGGCTTGCCTGGGCTATGCACAGTGAGCTCAGGGCCAGCCTAAACTACAAATCGAAGACCCTCTCTCAAAAACAGAAAAAACAAACAAACTAGAGTCTTTCAGACAAACCACCCCATGATGTGGTCACCCCCTAAGCAGGGCAATTACCCCAGAGAGCCCCAACACTGACTCTAAGAAGGAGCCAGATTACCCCTCCAGTCATGAGGACTTCTCCAAAGCCACCACACAGACTCAGTCCTGACACAAAGACCAAACAGACCAAGACTCAGCCAGGATTAACCATTATGCCAAGTAATACTTCCTGTGTTCTCCATTTCTGTAAAAACCTCAAAATTCCTTTCAGTCCCTTGAAGACAGAGAGTGAACCACTGCTTGTCGTTCTTGGGATGGCTAGGTGACTAACGCTCCCTTTCTATCCTCTGGCACTTATCCTTGACTGGCATACTGGGAGGAGGGGAATGAGCCTGCAGTGGGGCTCTCACCCTAGAACTCTGGTAACAAAACATGCTCTTGGTTTCACATCTCTCTCCTCTCCATGAGAGGTAGAAGGCAAGGTAAAGAGACCCCAATGGTCACCTCCTTATAAAAAACACAGACAGAGCAGCTTACTATGGCTATGATTTATTGGCCAAGGAACATTCTATTTGTGAACTGTATTTCTACTGATGGCCCCATGCAATCACATTTAATGTAGTCCATTAAAAATTTCACTTGAGCCGGGTGTGGTGGCTCACGCCTGTCATCCCAGCACTTGGAAGGCAGAGGCAGGAGGATTGCTGAGTTCGAGGCCTGCCTGGGCTCCATAGAGAGCTCAGGGCCAGCCTGAACTACAAAGCGAGACCTTGTCTCAGAAAAAAAAAAAAAAATTTTCACTTGATAATGTTTTAAAGTCAATGTTTTTTTCTGTCTTGTAAATGAAACAAAATATTTATTCGGCCTGAAAACCAGGAATTCTTTTAGAGATTGCAAACAAAAACATAAAGAACAGTTCTTTCTCTTAATCTAGCCAAGAAGATAAATATATACAACAGGGATAGTGGCTAACAGTCTCTCTCAGAGGAACTAGAGCTAGTGGAGGAGAGGAACATGGATTTTAATTTTCATCTCAATGATGAGCTTCAATTCTTAACATTCATTTTTATTAGAGTATGTATTTTACAACTTCATTAACAAAATTCTGACCTATATATAAGCTTTGGACTCTGAATGAGCCCATCCACAGTCATGTAACTAACCAGCTCAGTACTATTTCTAACTATCAAAAGCTAGAATGTAAGATTAATTAACTTAATATCCCACCTGCACATTTTTGCCAGGTAAGGCAAAGCCACTTCAATGCAAGCTATATTTATTCTGACAGAGGTTCCTCAGTGTCAGTAACAAAAACTAAATGACAGAAAATGTAGTCATCATGAGAAACAAAATAGTATGTACTTGCTCCCAGTAACTAGAGCTATCAGCAACCAGTAATGGATTTGTATCACAAGTGGCTATTTTATTTCAGAAAAATATCATTACCCATTCTCTTGAATTAATGTTTATATTTATGATTATATTGGTTCTGTACTCTGGTGTAAAATTAATTTATAAATTATTTATTGCAGCTGTACCAGAGATACAAATGCCAAATTATACCTAATTAGGTGTTGGTGACAACAAGAGATTAGGTAACTTGTGAGAACACAAAAACACTTTATTTTGAGTCCATGACACACTAAGTTTGAGAAGTGTAAGAAATTCTGAACTTGCACCAGAAGTTCTGCATTCTGCACAAGACTAGATCAGCCATGCATTTCCAACAGCAATAGACACAACAGGCCAAACCCCCCTCTCTAAAACCAGCTTCCCATCCGGGTCTCCTGGGAAGCCCTTAGAAGTGAGACAGAGATCACCACAGGAACAGAGAACAAACTTCTGTGCACTAAAGCTTCTAACACTATTGTGGTTTTGATTTGTTCTCTTCAAAGGCAGAGAGAGTCTTGAAATCTGGTTTGGTAAAACCAACAACAAATAACAATAGCTCTTCAGATTGCCCAATGGGCAACTGAAAGCAGAACACAGTTTGCCCTTTCTTCTATAACCCACTCCTTTATTACCTTAAAACTTGAGGTAATTTCCTTGCTCAACTTGAAATATCACTCAGGGACTGTCTTCTAAACATGGCCAATAAAAGATTTATTAGCCCTACACTTATGTAAGCTTTTTCATCCTCCTCCAAGCCTGAGGACACCAAGGTACAAACTCTATGAATGTTCAACTACCAGTGAGCACCCAGAAGTCACTGTCATTGTCCTAAACCTGCAGTAACTTTGGACACCAACAGAACCTCTCTGAAACTGAGACTGTCCCAAGAACCCGCTAAGCAATGGGGACTTCTAAGAGCCATATTGCAAAAACAGAACTGCGGTAACAATCATTTGGCTCCCAGCCCTTCTAAAAACTGACCTGTTCCTCTGGTAAAGGATGGGCTGAACTTCTCTACCAGCACAGTGCCCTCTGCAGCTCCCCAGGTGGAAATCTCCCATTTTCTCTTGCTTTCCCTGAGGCATCCTGAAATCCTCTCACCCGGAGTCAGGAGCCTGCCTGGACTAGGTTAATATCCTCTTCTGCTGAGAGGGACCTCCTAGAGTCCACTTCATGTCAGAAGAAATATCTACCCCTGGCGGTGACTCCAGAACCACTGAATCCATACTTTAGTTTTAAAAGTAACTAAGGTTCAGAGAGATGAAATTAAATCACACAACTAATAAATGTTGACAACATGACTCAAACCAGAACCACCACTTCAACTGTACAAAATTTAAGGTTTTTCTTAGCTACTTCCCCATCTGGAGGAAGGGGACAGAGACAAGTTTCTCTGTAAGAGACTTCCAATTTCTCTGTAAGTTTGATATTATTTAAAACAAATATTAAAGACAGGCAAACACAAAGAATGGATTACAGCCAGGTACAGTAGCGTACATCTGTTAGCCCAGCACTCTGAGGCTCAGGCAGAGGATCACAAGTTTGAGCCCAGTCTCAGCAACTTTTGCCAGAGTGTCTCAAAACAAAAAATAAAAATGGATCGAGAATGTAGCTCAGTGAAGGCCACAGGTTCAAACCCCAGTAACACACACACACACGCACACACGCACGCACACATGCATACACTAATAGACTGCAACAACTAAGGAGGTGGAAGTGGAATGGGAAAAGAAAGGATGAAACCACCAAAGGGACTGAAGCCAGGCCACTGAGGGAGAGGAAGGGGTGGGGAACCAGAACCACGCAGTTCCTCACAAAGAACGCTGTTTGTTTCAGGGGAGGGTTAGATCCTCAGCCATAACAAGCCAAAAGGAAAAGAAGAGAAAGCAAAGATACTATCCACAAACACATAACAGGAGATAAAGAAATGAGGGGTTTCTGTATTCTGTTACATAACAAAACCAAAATATAATTCATAAACTTGCAAGAAAACTTCTTGTATTTATGGACAAAAGCATATTGAACTCCAAATTGAACCATAATAACTTCTTGCCACTTTCCTTACTATATGAAACACTCAATTCTTTGCTGAACTGGAAGCAGAGTTCTAATAAAGCTTCATGTGAAACACAGAATTCAACATTTTTTAAACGAAGAAAAATCTCAAAAACAGTGCTTGCCACCTATATCACAGTTTGTTTGCCCATTTTTGTAATCTTAATGAATCAATATGAAATTGTACTGGGAAATGTCTTCTACAATTCTCACAGACTTACTTTTAATACAGTTTCTAAATAACTTTAATACGTTGGTCTACCGGTATTGTCTTAAAAATAGAGCAAATCAACTCCCAACTTATTTTAAAAAGGTCACTAAAGTAAAGTCATACAGTAGATTAATTTCTGCTATTGACAGCAGGAAACAAATTTGTTCTATGAAACAAAGTGTGACTTTTACATTGCCCAGCTGAAACTAGAATCCAATTATTTCAAGTTTATAATATGGTTAGAATTAGAGATGTAAAGTAATTTGGTGATACTGTATCTTCTGGCAAAATAGTTGGGTTGTACCAGAGCATCTTTTCTACATGAGGCTCAACTAAAGGAAAAATCAGGCCTACAGTCTGTAACCCTGGCTCTGAGTGATCTTTCAGTACTTCCAGACAAGCCAGCACAGACTCTGTGAAATTCCTCTTCAAAGGGCTCTGACTAATCCTAATTAAGCAAGCATATATATATATGAGGAGACATATATATATACATGGCATCTGGTAACAAGTTGCAGAGCTCAAAACCCAGGAGCATCAGGCCATCTATATCAAAGAGCCCAGATGTGTAAGCAGGCCATTCCATCTAGGTCTCTCTAAGTCCCTCCAAAGACCACTCGCACAATAACAGAATCAACTAAGGACACATTTCTTTTTTTTTTTTTTTTTTTTTTTTTTTTTTTTTTTTTTTTGAGACAGGGTCTCGCTTTGTAGTTCAGGCTTGCCCTGAGCTCACTAGGTAGCCCAGGCAAACCTTGAACTCAGCAATCCTCCTGTCTCTGCCTCCCGAGTGCTGGGATTATAGGCGTGAGCCACCACACCCGGCACTGTGGTGTGTAGTACTGATTGGTGGTGGGCGTGAGTCACCATGCGCAGCATTCTATATGGTTAGCGGGATTGAACTCAGGACCTTGTGCTTGCGAGGCAGGCGCTGGAACCACTGAGCTAAATCTCCGGCCCTAAGGACACATTTCTTATCACGCATTCCCATCATTAACAAAACATGCAATTTTTTTTTTTTAATTGAGACAGGGTCTCGCTTTGTAGTCCAGGCTGGCCCTGAGCTCACCATATAGCCCAGGCCAAGCCTCAAACTCAGCAATCCTCCTGCCTCTGCTTCCCGAGTGCTGGGATTACAGGAGTGAGCCATCACGCCTGGCATTGTAGTATGTGGTATTGATTGTTGGTGGCCGTGAGTCACCACGCCCAGCACTGTATGTGGTTACCAGGAATCAAACTCAGGACCTTGCACTTGTGAGGCAGGCACCGGAACCACTGAGCTAAAAAATCTCTGGCCCCAATACATGCAATTTTAACGCATTATTTCAACTGGTTTATGCAAGAACCCTTTCAGGTGAATATACTTATATACACATCTTCTAAGTAAGAAAACAAAGGGATTTAGCTCAGTGGTTCCAGCTATGCCTTGCAAGCACAAAATCCAAAATTCGATCCTGTTAACCACACACAACGCCAGGTGTGGTGGCTCACACCTGTAATGCCAGGATTCAGGAGGCAGAGGCAGGAGGATAAGGCAGGAAGGCAGGAAGGCAGGAAGGGAGGAAGGGAGGAAGGGAGGAAGGAGGGAAGGAAGGAAAGAGGGAAGGAAGAAAGAAAACAAAGGGTCAGAAACAGCCTATGTTTTGACACAGAAACATGTCAAAAGATAACAGTTCCCTAAAGGAAAATGCACCAAAACCAAAACTAATTTTTAATTACTAAAATTAAGTGGCCCAGGCTTCTATCCTGCCAGTGTCTCAATCATATATGTTAGTCACTCAGCAGTGGTTGCAAACATACAAAAAGACAGAGCTAAGAAATCTACACCTTAAAAAGCTCAAGATGTTAAACAGTCCTTGAGCTGTTAGTAAGAAGGGCCAGCAATAGCAGGGCCACACCCATGGCAGCAGAGAAATGTGCCTTTCAGATCTCCTTAAATGACGACAGCTTTGCTACTTCACCTCCAGCTTCTGCTATGTGTCTGTGTGATGTCCATTTCATCAGCTGGCGACAGTGTCTGGCCAGCTGGAGAGGAGCAGGGCCATGGCACCTTTGCCTTCCTTTCTCCTCCTATATCTCCCCTATTCCCACTAGTGAACACAACACTCTCTGCTAGAAAACATCCATGCTAAAGAATTCTCAGTAATAGTTAAAAACACGGCCAATCAAGCACAGACACAAAAGTAAGTGAAAATTTATAAAATTAAATCTGCTAAGTTTATGCCATAACTAGTATAGAAATATAAATCACATATACCTGAATATGCAAAGAAAGTTAAATTATGGTGCAATCAATGTTATCCTATAAAAACGAAATTAACAAAAATAGTCTATTAGGAGAGACATCTGGTGTATCATGGCAAGAAATGTTAATGATATTGTCTGCAACCCTGTAATCAATTTTTTCTCCCAGCAGCTCTCTCATTACACAGTATTAGATCTGTGTGCCTGCAGAATTTATGAGTGCACCACACAGGGGGGCAGGAAGCTCTGCCAACTGGACCTGACTCAGATCCAGCAGAAATGACTTCAGCTGTGCAAGCATCATTAATGAACAATCCACACAGTAGATTTGTGCAACAACATCCTGACTGAAAGAAGATTCAGACTCGTACTACAGGATTTTCTACAACCTACCTATAATGGTGCTGGTGCTCTACTGATCCAAAATGTATTCAGCTCCTCAGTGGCCATGAATACTATTACCTCTAAAACACAAGTCCTGGCATCACTGATACCATTTTACAATGTTTACTAAAAATCAGTGTTATGAACAAAATTTAAAATCCATTCAGGTGCCAGAGATTTAGCTCACTAGTACTGTGCCTGTCTGGCAAGCACAAGGTCCTGAGTTCAATCCCCAGTACTGAATGAATGAATGAATGAATGAATGAATGAATGAATGAATGAATGAAAATTTAAACCAAAATAAAATCCATTGAGCAAATCTTACTTGGTATTATGGTAAATATAACAGTGTTAACACTGATACCATCCTGATTAGATGGTAAATCACCAGGCTAAAAGATAATTTCTAAGATACATAAAAAAACAGACATAAAGGCTGAAGTTTTTTTTTAATGGTGTCTCACTATGAAGCCCAGGTTGGACTCAAACTTCCTCCTGCCTCAGCCTCTCCAGCACTGGGATTACAGGTGTGTGCCACCATGCCCAGCTTGAAGATACAGAAGTACATAGCCAGGGCTCTACTAATTTGTCCCTTAGGATATCAATATCCTATATTATCCCAGGGGTAAGAATGAAAATTCTACTCACTAAACTGTGTTCTCCTTTCTATTGTACATGACTATTACTTCAAGAAAGCCAAGGCTTCTACAACAAGAACTGGTTGAGTTGGGGGTTTTAGTTTGTTTTTGGGGGGGGCCTTTTAATTCTTTTTATTTTTTTTTTTTTGAGACAGGGTCTCGCTTTGTAGTTCAGGCTGACCCTGAGCTCACTATGTAGCCCAGGCAAGCCTTGAACTCAGCAATCCTCCTGCCTCTGCCTCCTGAGTGCTGGGATTACAGGCGTGAGCCACCATGCCCGGCATTTGTGGTATATGGTATTGATTGCTGGTGGGTGTGAGTTACCATGCCCAGCATTGTATGTGGTTACCAGGATTGAACTCAGGACCTTGCACTTGCAAAGCAGGTGCCAGAACCACTGAGCTAAATCCCCAGCCCCCCTTTAATTCTTCAGTAATTAGAGCTACTATAGAAACATGTCACTGTTGCTATAACTAATACTATTGATCTTGTTACTACTGTCAACAGCTCATCTCTGCTGGTTTGGTCCTCTTCATGTGACACAGAGTAAAAGCCCTCATCTTCTAACTACAGCTTTCCCATGCTCCCTGTATGCCACTGCTCAGTGAGTCTTTGGGGTCACAGCTTACAAAATAGCTTGCCTAGAAGGAATGAAAGACTGAAAGTTCTTCCTGCTTAACACATAAAAATCTCCATCAGTCTAACCTTCAAAGCACGTGACCTACCCCCATCTCATATCCCAGCTCTGCCTCCTGAGACCCACTGACTTGTGCCCTTTCCTGGGGGCCTGCAGGCCAGCTGCTCACCACCCCACACTGGCCAGGCACAATCCTATGTCACTACAGGGACAGGATGCCATGTGCACCTGGAAGACTCCCCTTCTCTCCCTGCCAAGAGCTCCTGGGTGCTAACCCTTTTGCTGCAGCTCATCTGGAGGGCTCTCTTGGTAGTGCCATGACAGTAATGTTACTGACTGCAACCGAACAGGTCAGCACACATCAACACGATCCTGCACTGTGTGTGCGATCACTTGTGTTATTTGCTAGTTCAGTAAGAAGCAGTTTCCCACAGTGAGTTTACAGTTCCTTAGTGATAACAATGGTCTCAGACACTCAGTTCAGACCATAAGCACGTGTCTTTCAGAAGCTGCTCCTACAGGAAGTCCACCTACAGGAAGAGAAAGGAAGTCAAGTGCATAACATGTTTCCTGAAAGAGAGGTGACCCTGCAGCACAGGAAGGACCCTTGTGGTAACCACTACCTGGCCTGCGTTCTGAGGGGAGAGCACCACCGACATTGCATCCTGCTGTACCTCCCTACCCCATCATCACCAAAGCACAGGAGTACACTAGAGTACAGCCAGGACAGACAGGGCTGCACCACAGCCCAAGATTTTGATGTATGTGTTCTAGATTTAGAATTACAGTAAAGCCTCTCTCTTTCCAAGTGGCTTTCTATAAAATATCCCCTGATAGTACAATATCCTAAACAGCTTTGATTTGTGGGCCAGGGGCCCAAAGAGCCTTGGGAAAAGCACATTCCATACATGGACTCAAACTTACCCCCTTTTTCCCCATTTCAGTTGCCAACATCCATACTCGCTGCTGATTGCCAGCTCCTGCTCCTTGCAGCAGCCCAGCATGCTCTCTGCTGGTGCTGAAATACCTTTCCACCAAACCCCACTAACTTGGAACTGTCCTAGAGGGGTAAGGCAAGTCCCGTATTTTGCTTCCTCTGTGCATGTACTTGTTACTCCTTTAAAAACACATATAATACAGCACATTTTTAAAGGGGTTCTGGGGAGGGAGGTAATATTCCTATTTTATACCCTATGGGATATAAAATACTGAGAGCTTTTAAAAACGGGATTCTCCTTACCCCTACAGGCCCTCTCCCGGCTTCAGAAAGGTGTTGTGGTGGCTGTGATGCCACCGGCAGAGAGCATGCTGGGGGGTCACACAAAGCAGGAGTTGGAGATCTGCAACAGGCCTGGGAGTTGTGGACCTAAAAAAGAAAACAGTTTTAAGTTAACATGCCCAATGCCCCCTCATACCCTGGTTATTAGGGGCACTCAGCACACAAGTAGCCATCTGCAAAACTCCTTCAGTAGATGGTCTCTGAAATCTCAGAGAAGTTCTTCCGCTACTAGAGTTGAGCTTTCACTTCAATCAAAGCTGTTTCCTTATTTCAGTGAACAAATGTATGACCTTTCTGCTCCACATCTTATGTGGGTCCTGTCATAAAGTGTATGGTGTGTGCCCCTCAGAATAACCACCTTAAGATGTGACACAGTGCCAAAGCACAGCAACAGTGACAAGCTTCGCTTATAATAAAAACAAAAACGTCAGATGTCAGGTAAACAAAACAGTAAAATAAATACAGGTGGACAAAGTAGGCTTTCAGAAGAATTTCTAATATGAGATGCTAAAAGCACAAGACACACTTCATAAGGAAACAGTCAAAGCATTAGAGCAGCCAAAGAAATACCCTGCTATCTTCTCAAACTGGTAGTTTAATTTTGGAAAGCTGCCGGGGATTTAGCTCGGTGGTTTCAGCACCTGCCTCGAAAGCACAAGGTCCCAAGTTTGCTCCTCAGGACCAAAAAAAAAAAAATTTTAATTTTGGAAAGCTGCAGGAAGGTAAATAGGCAAAGGCCTAAAAGCAAATTTTCATAAAGAGAGAGTGTGTGCATTCAAATGAGTTTTAAAACTCAAAATGCCCACATGGTGAGGATAACGGACAGGTGAAAAGTATAAAATTCAAGGAAGTTTAGCAAGTATGTCTTTTTTTTCCCCTCAAACATTGAAAACAAGAGAAAAAAGACTGGATAGCAACTTCTGAAAGCCAGTGCAGTCCTTGTAACAGAAAAGAGACCTCAGACAGTAGTTTGAATATGTAGCCTTTCAAATATCCTAGAAAAGCACACAACTTTTTAAAATTTAATCAATCCCATTTAATGTATTACATGAATTTTAAAAATCCACAAAATCCAAATATTAATATATAAGAACCTCTGTTCTTAAATTTGTTTTAACATTATAAATGAACAAACTTTTAATATTAAAACATTATTTAGGTATCTCATAATTTTTTAAAAAACACTCTTAACTTCTATAAACCAACATTTTAATAAAATTCATTGACTGCTTATATTTCTATGTCTCTTTTAACACCCTTCCCAAAGACAAACACCAAGGAAGACACTAATATTGGGAATGCCTTTCCCATGATTACTTTCTCTGCCTTCCTTTCTCCCAAGATTACCACCTAGAACACACCTTTGGCTTTCTACTCAGCCAGCCCCTAATTCTGAGCTTCAAAGACAACATAGACAGTATGTTAGGTAGCTAGCAGTCACAACCTAACGTACCACATCTCACCTTACTATATATTGTCCCCTATAAATATGTACACTTACCATGTGTCAACTTTAAAACTTGAGAAAAGGAAATCACAGTAAACAGCCACACTGATGCACTCATTTTGACAGAACTAAGCTAACAGAAAAGATCAACTCTGTTTTGAAGACACATTCAGCTGTTCATCCCAGTAGTTTTTAAAATAATGCTTAAGTCTGCTTAAGTCTACACTCTACACTATTCTAAAAACACTTGCTAATAAACTGTAAAGTTTTTGCTTCACTAGCTAACACTATACCCCAATCACAAAGCTGTAACTAGGTGGTAATGAGCTTTACATAGGACTAAGAAAAGGAGGAATACAGAAAGAAACTCAATTTTGTAGGCCTAACTTGAAGAATCAGCAGAAACAGAAGGAAAACAGTCACTGTTTCACCCAGAAACTGTTTGTGGCTCCCCAAAGCATTTTTCACAACAGGCAGCATTCTCTGAGATTTTCACATATGGACTATGGTCTCACTTATCTTTACTAAAAACTGGTATATTCAAGCAGAACATAATCACACCTTACAAGTGCTCTGCCTTTGCTTACATTCATTTAAGCTCCTGAGGAAAGTAACAGACCTTATTTTTAAAAATAAGTATTTTTTAAGAAAGACTCATTAAATACATAAGATACTACATACTTCAGAATGAAGGTAAATTAGCAGATGTTTTAGATTTGCCTAACAGGCACAGATTAATTTGTAGTTAATTCATTTCAAACACATACAACTAAAATTTTTTTAACTTATCCAATGAAATTTCCCCACTGAAATGATAGTTCAGTCAATATTCACTCTTTACTCAGGACATTATGATCAAGCAATATGCTTAGCACCCCATACTCACCAACACACAGAACAGACCCAGTATCTGTCCTTACAAAGCACAAACCTAGAATGCTGACTACACCTTGAAACAGGATCATTATTATTCTGTGAGGCTGGACAGGGGCAAGACAAGACAATTTATAGGTCTGACTTCTTAATCGAAACTTCCCATCAAGGTAGGCCTTTATAGCTTAACTTTATAGCTACATCAGACAAAGTTCAAAGGGTTGTCTTGCTCAAGAACACGAAAGACAGCAACTGATGGCAGGACAGAAATCCAGTCCACTCTGAAAGCCTGTTCATCTCCCACCCTTTAGCTCAGTATCTGACCCACCTGGCTTATAATCTAAATCAGTCATGTTTAAATGAAAAAGGATTTCTTCCCTCCAGCTTTCCACTGAAAAAGGGTCTAATACAAGATTCACCTACAATTAAAATCAATACTCATTTCCAGAATATTTATAGTCTATGCTCTGTTCCGTTAGTGACAACAACCAAACTGGATGGAATCAACTATGGTGAATAATGCGTAAATCTGGTAATTTGTTGTGTACACACAATGGGCCCAAAAGTAGAAGTTAATGAAGTCTCTACTTGATGTCTCCTGTTTCTAACAGGAGCCAGGGAGAGAGAGACAGACACAGAGACAGGGAGACAGATACAGAGAGAGAGGGGATATTAAGTCATTATTAATTTAAAAAAAAAAACTGAACCAGGGTCTCACTGAGAAGAGCCCAGGCTGAGCTCGAACATATGAGTCTCTTGCCTCATTAATCTCCCATAATGCTGGGATTACACACATACACTATCACACCTGACTTTTTTTTTTTTTGTGGTACTGGGGATTGAACTTGGGCCCTTGTGCTTCCAAGGTAGGTATGGTACCACTTGAGCTAAATCCCCAGCCCTTAAATTTTCTTTTTAAACAAGAAAAAAAATAGCTTCTTACTTCTTCCAGTCCATCTCTGAGAAAGTAAATTTAGTGAAGAGAGAGCAATTTCCATTTAATGAAACTTAAACTGAAGATCATTTCTCTGCAGCCTTCTACTCTTGTGCTGTCAGCAAAACTTGTAAAAACTGACAGGTGACAGCCAGAGACCAGGAACCAAAAAGCAATCTCAAGTGCTCCCACACGGCAATGAAACACAGGCAGGATGTGGCACTACAACACAAATAACCCTGATCTGACATTGACAGCAGACATGGAAATGTGTCTTTATCAAGGTAACCAGTGTAAGTATCCTGAACTACTTACTCCACACTCAAAAGAAGCACTGAGAATTCATGCTGCATGGAACACAAATCATACTACAGCACCTTTCTCCCCAGAGATGCCCAACAATGCCCTCTATCAGCCAACAGTCCATTGATAGCACCAGTCCAGCCCTGACGACAGTGTGCCCTTTCTGAGGGTCTCTAGACCACACTTTATTTTAAACACCATTTTCCCAGTTTTAATAAAATGAGTCAGTGGTATATGTCTAAAATCATATTTGAAATAATTTCACATTCTCCCTGGAAACTATTTGCTATAAGTAACAGCTGAAAAACCTATACTTATTTAACTCTAGGAGGCCAAAAGTCATACTTCTTCCTGCTGTATGAATGAGGGCAACTCAAGTATCCACACAGAATTCCCATGAAAAAAAAAGAAAAAAGAAATCCCATGGCCGGGCGTGGTGGCTCACACCTGTAATCCCAGCACTCGGGAGGCAGAGACAGGAGGATTGCTGAGTTTGAGGCTTGCCTGGGCTACATAGTGAGCTCAGAGCCAGCCTGAACTACAAAGCAAGAACCTGTCTCAAAAAAAAAAAAAAAAAAAATCCCATGGAACAGTAAAGGAATGGCTTCAATTACTGATCTATGAATAAAGAATTAAGTAGGTATTACTCTATAAGGAATTCCTTGGTGTTATATTGAATCAAAATTACTAATCTCAGTGATTTTTCTCTGTGAGCATTATCAGACTCTTTGACTATATCTAGATAGTACATTACCTCTAGAATGGTTAAGACTTGGATTTCCATAAAAAGGAATTTTCCTGGTGTAAGTAAACGCAAGAGACAAATTTTCCTTTTAGAAAAGTGAGAGGTTGTCTTCCATCAATGTTCTGCAGAAAGGACTGACATCTAATAATGCCACAAACTGTTCAATTAGAATCTAAGGTCACTAAGGAAAGAATAGTATTTCACACTTTTTGGCCCCCTTTATAATGTCAAGTTCAACATAGAACACAAAAGTTTTCAATATATGCCAGTTGGAAACACTGATCAAGGCCCAAAACATTCCTAACTAGATTCTGGGACTCAATCTCCTTTTTTTTTTTTTTTTTATGACTTTGTGCTTATAAGGCAGGCACTGGAACCATTGAGTTAAATCCCCGGCAGGAACTACAGGATAAACCATGAACCCAGCCGTGTAGCTCACTTCCCTTGCAGCCCTTACTCTCAGATATCTAACATATGAGCTTGCTCATGCCTGTCCCAACCTTGCTACCCTCCTTAGGGCAATTCTTGATTCAACCTGTCTGCTTTGCCCCACGGTTAACTGCCTCAGTTTCTCAAATCTAAATTCTTGGGGGAGAGGGATAAACTGGGGTGTGAACTCAGGGCCTCTGCACTTAGCTGTAGTCCTCAGACCATTATTTAGTTTGAGACAGGATCTCATTAAGTCACTGGTCGCCCACACTAGGTTTAACTCAAAATCCTCCTGTCTTAGCCTCCTAGAAGGATGGGATTACAAACCTGTCCCATTATGCCCAGCTCCAAATCTAAATTTTTAAAAGAAAACTAGCTTCAAGTAATCTTTTCAAGTAAGAACAACAACAACAACAACAACAACAACAACAAAATCAGAGATGGCAATTCCATATTACTGTTGTTTTACACTTGATCTCAGCCAAAAGGCCAAGAAGCGATTACTGTTGTTTTAAAGAGCTAAAGATTTTGCCAGCTATTTCCTCATTATGAGATAGGTACACAAATCTATGGTGCCAACAGGCTTTACTTAACTGATCCTTTCTTCCTGCCTCTCATAAGCACGTATTGTCCACCTCACCTCTGCAGCTAGTTTAAGGCCTGCTTTTGACTACTTCCATAGGAAACTTCAGTCAGTATACTCAAATAAAACTAGACCTCTCAGTTGGGAAGTAAGCTTAATCAGATGAACGCTTCCTTGGAGAATGAAAGCTTCCTAATTGGAACACATAATTTACTTGCCTTGAAAATGTTGCCTTCAAAAATCTCTGCTTGGTTAGGAACTTAATTACTCTGTACTAGCATAGTCTCCACCTAACCTTTTGGAAGTGTGTACTATAAATAAATCTAGCAGTATGGGATAGTAGTGATCTTATGAGTTCTGATGGCTTAATGTTAATAGAACAGAGTCATGCATCCCTTTTCTGTGGAAAAGAAAACCACATGACCTATCATTCAAATTGGACAATTTCAGAACATGAAAGCAGAGACTATTTAAATAGTCTTGGCTGGATCAAAGATATAAACCAGGACACAGAGGTAGCTGTTTTATGCCATGAACTCAAACTCTAAGGGAATATAGTGGCAAGGCTTGCATGACAGCCCAGGGCCCCACATAAAATGCAGGATCTCACCTCACATGGAGCCAGTTTGTGAAATGCTGCCCAGGGCCTCTGAGTTCAATCAGTTAGCACTGTGCTACCATGGCATCCATGACTGGTGGAAGATGTGTCCCCACCCCACTTCTCACTCATTAGCTTCTGCTGTCTTTAATGCTGTCATCTTACCTTACAACAATCTCATGTCAACATAAAGTGCATCACCCAGTTCTTTTTACAGTCCCCAAATATGCCTTCTTCTCTATATCCACCATGGAAAAATGGTTAGCTTTGATTTCTGGTGTAAACAAAGAAATATCTCTCAGTTACAATCCCACAGCAACATTTTTTTGTTTCACAACAGCTAAAATGATAAAATATGTAATTATTCAGCATTTCAAAGCTATTGGGTTTTTCTTTCCATTTTTCACTGCTACACTTGCCACATTACTTGCCGCAGGCAAAACCAACTCCAAATTCTTCTTTTTAAAATCTTATGCAGAAACAAAGCATATTTCCTTCTGTTCATCTTTTCCTTCATCATTTGGGTAAACCAGACATGAAAAAAATCTTGATTATTCTCATGTATTTGGTTATTTTTTTCATAAGTATAGAAAACCAAAGAGGAAGAAAACTATGTCTTCTAAAAGCAAATATTTCACCATCCCCATTTTCTTACATAATAATTACAAGTGTGAATTGTATACAGAGGCTCAATCAAAACTGTAAGTAGCAGTATGAAATTCAGAAGAAGGTATCTATTGCACCCTACTTCCCATTTGTTTTTGCAGACAGCTTTAATATGCCGTACCAGACCAATATTGACAACAGAAGCTTCAGCTTTTATTGCTGTTAATACCGAGCAATTACTGTAACTCAGCAGGAACCTCTGCCCAGAACAGCAACAATCACAATATGATCAACAACTGCATAAGAAATGCAGTTCAAACACAAAGGCGTTTGCCAATGTGCCCCCCAAAAAAAGCCAAAAAACACCACACCTGTACAAGAGGCTCAGAATCTATTACGTAAAAGAAAAATATTTGCAATTTTTTCACAGCTATGTACTTTGCATGGTGCGTTGGCACTGTGTGTAGTAAAAAAAATCACACAGATAAACAAGGAAAGAGTAGCAATAGAAGCCACGACCAAAACAAAACTCTTCAGGCAACAAGGCATCTCCCAAATTCTCAGGTGTCAGTGCAGTATCTGTAAAAGAATCTTTGTAAGGAAAGATATAATGAAGAGCAAAGACTTCCAAACACATTAAAAATTCATAATGGAATGAAAACTAAACATAAAGCATTAGATTTACAAGATTAAACTGGAAGGCTACTATGCAAACACCCAGGAACATCAGGAGCAGCTTACCAAGAATAAATCAATTGGAGAACTAAGCAGCACCACTGAATCACTTTTCCAACAGGAGGCATATGTTACTTATGCAATAACTTTTTAACAAGGAAATATAACAATTTGTTAACTACCTGAATCATAATATACAAATTAAATGCTTAGGGCCACTCAAAAGGGATAAAAAGAGACAAAGGAGGTAAACTGCTAAAGATCTTTTCAGGCTACACTTCTTTTCTTTACACTAAAATACCCTATACAGTATTTTCTAAAACACAAAAATTGTTAATTTACAAAGAGTTTTGAAAATTGGACAGTTACAGATACTAATACACAATCTCTACAAACCCAAAGAATTAGAATTTATCTTTACTTAAGAGTACAGACAGTGATTCCACAACTTTAAGGATCCTATCCTAAGATAAAAATGTTTCAAAAGATTCAGGCCGGGAATTTAGCTCAAGTGGTACCACACCTATCTTGGAAGCAGAAGGACCTGTGTTCAATCCCTGGTACCACAAAAAAAAAAAAAAAAAGAGATTCCCAAATCATACTACTTTGATACTATTTCACACACTGGTTGTTTGAAGAAAATATACAATAAAGTGATTCTTAATTGTGTGTTGTTCTTAAAAGTGAATTTTGAAAAAATAGTTTCATAGACACTTATAAGTACACTTTTATGTACTTAAGACTGAGAATATTTATTTGCAGACCTATGTAAAATTTTTATAGATATGTAGGAATCCAAAGCCCAATGTGCAGGAACCACTGGTCTAAAGACCAAGAGATTTCAAAAAGGCAATATCCACAGGTCTCCACAGTGTAGTGGTTCTCATGTTCACTTCACACAATGGGCAATATCCACATAAGTTTTTGTATTCACAAAAATTTTTCATCAGAAACTCTAATATCTATGCAATGCCTCCTCCCAAATTCTACATCTGGGAGACCCCAAAAACAGATTCAAGGTATACTCCACACCCAACAAAATTATCAAAGAACATTACAGTAGACCACAGAAAAGTAGTGTCTTGTAAGTTCATACTCTTTTCCTTACTCATTAATTCCTAACTTGACATGAGGCTCGTAACAATGGCTATGAAACAAACTACTTCCAAAACTCAAGAGAATCTGAAATTGTCAAAATAGCTAATAAACCAATAAATACTTCAGAAACATCATTCACAATATAAAAGCACTGTAACACTGAAAGTTACAAAAGTGAAAAGATGAAACCAGCAACAGCCTTCTCTCAGTGTACTGCCAAGAGGCAGTGAGCACTGAAAGTAGACTGGTTATCACATCAACAGTGATGGAGAAGCAATCAAAACAGACAGCCAAAAGAACTGGAAATAAAAGATACAGAGCAAAAGAACAGCGCATTAAAAAAATGCTTACCAGTTTGAAGTCTTGAATGCTACAGATGAAATACGGTGTGTTTGGCCTCCGACTCTCGATATACACACAGTCTTTAAAAGAAAAAGAAATTTTAAAACAGTGCATTTACCTTTATGAATACAAATACAGAATCCATAAAACCACTACATAAGTAAATAAATGACACAGTAATACCCTTTACAATATTAAAATCTTTCCAGATATTAAACTATAAATAATGTACAGCTGAAGGAAAATGTTCATTTGCTTCTTTCTGCATAGCTTTCTGATAAATTTAGTATATGTGCTGCCAAAGCGAGCACTCTGATAAATTTAAAGAACTTGATAAAGCATCAGTCAGGCTACCCCCTAGAGGGACAATCCAACAGGACTATCCACATCCAGATAAAGAAATTTAGACAAAGCGGATTACGTGCTCAAAAATCACACACAAGACAAAATAAGTAATGACTTATTCAGGCAGATGCTCTCCTATCTTCACAAAGA
Organism: Thryonomys swinderianus; assembly: GCA_004025085.1. Taxonomy (NCBI): domain Eukaryota; kingdom Metazoa; phylum Chordata; class Mammalia; order Rodentia; family Thryonomyidae; genus Thryonomys; species Thryonomys swinderianus. The sequence continues at coordinate 851 of PVIC010031068.1, read as the reverse complement.
GATATGGCTTTGCCAAGTGCAACTATTTTTAATTAATATTTTATGAAGAAATAGACTATATAAAGATGATTAGTTTATTTTCACCTAAACTAAAAAAGAAAAAGAATTTCTTTATTAAACTAAACACATTTTATTTTTTAATTGTAAAGAAAACCAAGGCAGCCAATCACAGAATGAAATAAACCAAATTATATTTTCTTCTGGGAAGAATATTTTCTTAAATTACATCTGATATAGCAATAGCTGGGCAATTATTATTGATGTTCTCAACAGCTGGAGTCTAAAAGGATGCTTTTTTAAATGCCATGCTAAGATATGAAAAAAAGGTAGAGAGGGCAGGCTGAAGATACAGCTCAGTGGTAGGATATTCACCAAACATGTGGGAGACCCTGGATTTCATCCTTAGTACTACACTGCCCACTCCCTCTAAGCAATGTTTTTTGTGTTTTTTTTTGGGAGACAGGGTCTTGCTTTGTAGTTCAAGCTGGCTCTGAGCTCACTATGTAGCCCAGGCAAGCCTTGAACTAAGCAATCCTCCTGTCTCTGCCTCCCGAGTGCTGGGATGACAGGCATGAGCCACCACGCCTGGCACTGTGGTATGTAGTACTGATTGCTAGTGGGCAAGAGTCACCATGCCTGGTATTGTTGTATGTGCTTAAAGGGATTGAACTCAAGGCCTTGCACCTGCTAGGCAGGTGCCAAAACCACTAAGCTAAATCTCTGGCCCTAAGAGAATATTTTTAATTTTAAAAAAGTTCTGAATTCAAGTCTCATAAAATAAATCTACTATTTATTACTCTTTTTTTTTTTTTTTTTTTTTTTTTTTTTTTTTTTTTTTTTTTTTTTTTTTT
>PVIC010031067.1:0-21527 GCA_004025085.1 Thryonomys swinderianus | reverse complement strand
AAAAGCACCACATTTGAGAACTTATGGTCTATATAAAGTTAAATAAAAATTGAAAATAATTTAACATTAATTCAAGAACAAACATTGCATTCTCTAATACAGTATGCTTACTTAGAAGTTAATAATGGTGTTGATGGTAATCCTCAAAATAATCTATATTATTTTATAACCTTGAATTATCACTGTAATTATTATGCACATAGAATACATAATCAATTTGATGCTGTCTGTATTCGAATTATGTACATCAAATTATAATTTATCTTAACTACTCAAACTTATGACATTGATTTTTCTCTGTTGACACTATTTTTGTATGACTACATTTTCATTATCATTCTTTAGTTTTCAAATGCAATATTACTCTATTTAACAGCCACTTGTGTACAAACTTATGAGGTAATTATTAGACAAAACTCATGAAAATACTTTTTCCTTTATGTATTGACTAAATACAGGAGAAAAGTGAACCTGATACAAACTTGAACAATTCCCAAGGCCTGGTGTTGATTCAAGTTGATTGTAAGTCAATACAACTGAGATCCAGATGTTAACCTGCATACATGCTACAGGTGACAAGGGGAGATGAATCATCTATTAATCTGATTAACACAAGGTGTTTGTATATCAGGCCAGTCATAACTTGACAGCCCATTGTACTGATAAAGAATGTTCTACCCCATCGCTTGATTGAGTCTGTAGCATAAGTTCTTATCTGATGAATAACTACAGCTCTTTTTAATGAAATTTATCTCATTTAAGCACAGAGTGCTAAAGAACAACAGCATTAGTAAAAGTGCTTTTCTCAAAATTTTAAGGTAATTGTACTCATATAAATATGTTCTTTAGATGTTTAAAATCGTTTTCAAGAGCATTTTTTATATAAAACCCAGTAACATGAAATGCACATCCATAGCAAAAATATTTATCTTAACTTGATGTCATGTTTACTTCACTATAAAAAATAAGAAAGATTATACTTTACAGAATGTTCACATAACAAATGTTCACTGGATTCTGTTTTGCTTTTGTAAATTTCTGACTCTTTGCATTTAGTTAATTTAAATTAAGCTTCCTATTATGACAGCACTTTACTTTGAAGTGGGATATTTGAATGTCAAGAATGAAAATCACTTCCCAGTTGGATGACACTTTATTAAAGCAAGAGGTCTCAGGAGATTAGAACACATAATATTGTAAGATATAATGTCACAAGGCTTGCCTTTACAAAACAAACAATTTAATATGGATCAGAATGCATTTGAACTTCTCTCTTTAAAAGTCAGGAAAGCTATTTAAAATGGTAACATTTTGTATTAAAATGAATATTTTATTTTTTAAAAATGTCAACATTATTAAAACTTTAAATATGCATGCTCTCAAGCCTATTCAAGTAAATAAAAGTTGGCCGTGTTTATATTTTCTTAAAAGAAAGTTGAGCAGAGAAACATTAGTTTTGTGAGTTATGATGTCTTTCTTTCCCAAGCAGAATGTTAATTGTCCCTCACCTGTTCCCATCACCAGTATTATACGTAGAATTTTATCATAGTTGATTACCAATCATCTCAGATGTCTTTAGAATAAGTTGGATCTTGTGATTGTCATAATCCAACTTGTTTTATACTACTCATGCAGCAAGTTGAGGGCTTAAAGTATAATTTGAATTTGAATGTAGAAATGATTGAATCGCGTAGACAAGTATTGTGCTATTATGTTGTGGCAGCTCCTTCAATGTTAGGTTTGGCAAAGCAAAAAATCCAACAGAAAGTTTCATCTTAAGGTATGGACACAAGATGTTACTTATGCCTTACTAGGAAAGGAAATAAATTAGGGGCAAAAAAAAAAAAAATATATATATATATATATATGAAAAAACAATGATATTTTCACTTTGGTCCTAAGGTTTATTTTACCATAATTTAAACTTGGCTAATTCCCCTTTGTTGTCTGTATAATGACAATTTACACTTGCAAGGTTTTGCATAATAATTAATATACACAGCAAATTTGATATGATTTTTAAAGTAAATCATTGCTATTTTAAGTATGAAAAACGATAGTTTAAAATTGGGTCTGCATATATTAATGGTGAATGTATTTTTAACCTATTACTAACAAAAATGAAAGTAGTATTTGTATATAGTTTTTCAATCTTTCCTCTAAGACACTTTCATGAACTTGTTCTCTTCTCAAACTGAGCTACAATACAGTTACATTCAATCTGATAAGATGTACAAGTTAGAAAAAGAGTAAATTTACATTAATATAGCAACAATTACTCACCAAATCTCTCTGTATTAGATATATACTAAACTAGCCTCTGAAATATTAAAAGATTAATTATTTAACATTATGCCCATGGTAAATGATAAAATTTAAATATATGTATTGCAGGATTATTGGATTTCAAAGCCCATGGACAATCTTCTTTAATAACAGCTACATTCAATCTAATTTGTTGGAGAATAAATCTCAGATACCCAGAAAAACGTATCAAAAATAAATAAATTGGCAAATATTATGCAAATACTATGGTGTAGTTATTAAGAGGGAGTCCTTTACAAATTCACAAAATATGCAAAATGAGAAGCTGTCTTAAAAATAATATATGAATGAGCTTCTGTTGTCAGCAGAATAGATAATTGGTCCTTGCATAAATCATCAATCATTTGAGACAATAAATTCAGAATCATCCAAATGTTGAGAAAGGTTAAAGTGGCAACTACTGATTATTGCTATCTGTATCAACTTTGGTATGAAACACAAATTCTACACACTGCACTATTGTAAAATATCCCTCTATTAATGACTCACTCATCAATTTGTACTTGTATTATCTAGATGTAAACAGAAACATGATCTCTGATCATTTTGTAACTAAATATGTACATTTATATAGTTATCACGAATCCCACCAAAATCCATTAGATAATAGCTACTCACACAATCACGACTACCAGAATACTAAAGTAGCTTTCAGTAGGGTACATATGAAAAATAAATGTACAAATTCAACTTATAAAACATTTTGATGAGGCAGAAAAATATCTTCTACAATAGCCAGAGTAGAACCAATTTGATTAATATTAATTTATCAAAATAAATGTGATACATATATACCATGGAGTACAATTAACTGAAAGATGTAAATATTATGAAATTCTAGTATGAATTTAGTGTCACTATGGAAATTTAAACTAATATATATTCACACAAAATAACATATTAAAAATGGATATTTAAAGGGTTTTATATAGTGACCACAATTCCTGCTATACTCTTGTAAGACTGGAGTCAGAATACTGAGCTAATGAAATGTTGATTACTGTAGTTACATCATCAGGATACTGCTTGTGATAGATCACATATCTGTCAAATTCTCTGGGCCATGCAGTGTTCAAATATTTGGTTGAATGCTATTCGGAATGTGACTGTGAAGTGTTTCTGCAGGAGATGAGCGTTTGTATCATAGATTTTCTCAGGAAGATAATCCTCCTAAGTGTGGGTGCACTTCACATTCTCAACTGAGGATGACCCAGCAAAATGGCCGACCTTCCATCAAATAAAGAGAGATTTCTTGCCTTTAAATCAAACAGAAACTTTGATTCTTCCTGAGTCTTCACTCTGCTTGTCTCTGAACAATAATTACGGCACTGGTTTTCCTTGTTCTCAAGTTTCCTGAAAGCCTGAAACTACGTGTACCCCACTGGCTTTCCTGTCTACACATATGCTGCATATATTGAGACCAGATAACCTCCTCCCATAATGACAAGAGCCGGTGCCTGATCACAAATCCCTGCTTTTGTCTGTCTCTGTCTCTCTGTTTCTTTCTCTGTCTCTGTCTCTCTGTCTCTGTCTCTGTCTGTCTGTCTGTCTGTCTGTCTCTCTCTCTCTCTCTCTCTCTCACACACACACTCAGTGAGGCATGCATGTACATACTCTCCCTCAACACTTTTTTTTTCATTTTCTCCGTTTCTCATTTATTTCTTATTAATTGAGCAATTTTTGAACGAAAGGATTCTCAGAGAAATATTCTACCAATAAAGCATGCTTTCTTGGAATGTAGTATAACTATCCAAAGGTGGCATTTTTATTCTCCTCTAAATATATATTACATTTTTCCTATTATAATGCATTATTAGCATTTAGAGAGTACAGACAAAACTTCCGAGCTTATGTAATGTTTTCTAAGCATTATTCATGGAAACCTGTAAGAAACTGATTCTTGTTCTATATTCACCGCCTTAGGAGGTATAGTTGAATTCAGCTGTTAGCCTAGAAAGCCTTCCAGAAAATTTATTGCATTCATAAACGTGAAGTACTAAATTGTTCACCGGAAAATGTTGACACTGAGGTGACCTACTAAATAATGAAAAATGTTCTCTAACTGATAATCAGAATCCCCAGTGTAACTGAGACTTAGAAAAGCCCTGTGTTTTTCTAGAATGTGTAAGATATTTTATTTCTTCAGTTTTCTCCCTGTTTTGATTTAGGACACAACAGCTTAATTGTCTTCCACACCTAAAAATGGAGCTCCTTCATTCTTCATTTTAATTGATACATTTTTAATGCTCTATAGGATAAATAATATTCTTGTTTAGCCTTGATACAATTGTTAAAAGACTGTCTATAAGTAAAAAATAAAGTCTTCTAAGGATCTTATTTTAAATAGCTGAAGCATTTCTTAGTATAAAGTGTACATATTGATTTTAAAGCACAAGATATATTAAAATGACTAATTTTATAATTGTGTAATGTCCTTTTACAGAAACTAAAATATAAGTAAAAATACATAACTAAAATGTCCAATAGTTTATTTAATTTTTTCCTGAAATGGGAAAAATGAGATTCTTTAATCCTAATGGGATCTGAAAAGTGGAATATTCTTAAGACACTGACAATAGAGTAACTGGTCAAAAGATGTTTTTATGCTACACAGAAATGGATAGAATTCAGTGAACATACGGTGACTGGTTTGGAGCCCTGAGGACAGTGTCATCTCTATTATAATTGTGGGCTAACATGAATGAGTGTGAGCTAGATTTTCTGTTGTCAATTAAGCATTGGTAATAATAATTAAGCATTGGTAATATCAATTTTCCCTGATCTTGTGTGCACTAAAACCTTGACATTAATGTTCTTAGAATTTTAATTGATTTGATGCTAGCTTATATTCCACCATCAAGAGGCACTTGCATGATAAGTTAAAGATTATGATTATCCTCTAGCATGTTCAGAAGGCCAGGAGTGAAAAGCAGATGAAGAATTTTGTTCTAATTCTGGTGAAGCTCTTGAAAGCAATCTCTGTTAGTACTGTTAGAGGCTAAAGCTACTGGTACAATATCTTTATGTTCCGGAATGCAGTGACATTTTTCTTTGTCCCTCACAGAATTAGCTTTTCTGTTAGACTGTGCATAATTCCCTATATTGTCCATTCCAGTTTAAAAAGATCAAAGAGAGTTTGTACATTTTCTCTCAACCTGATCAACAAAGGAATATAGAAACAAATAGACCTATAATGGTTGAAATTTTAACCATTTCCAACTGAAATGTAGTAAACAAATTTCACAGTAAAAAGAGTGTGTTGAATATTTTTGTGAGCTACAATACTCCTCTACATAAAGCAATAAAAGGAAGCCACTTGGAAAATACAGTTAGTTTAGTAGGTATTAAAAACAGGAAACATGATAATGAATACACACTACCAGAATGTTTTGTCAATTTTTGTCAATAGCAATTGCCCTGTAATTTGAAAACCGTGAAAGATGTTCTATAAAAAGGAGGGTGTAGGTCAAAAGAGTTAAGGACTTGAGGACAACAGCAACTCCCTCCAGTCAATGTGTTCGCTAGAGTAGCTATTTATGTTCCAGACCACTTATGCAAGAGTTTCAGGAGCCAGATTCAGTACAATGATATAAATACAGACAGCAGGAAAGGGCCGGTGAGGTCACCCGTCCTTCAACTCCAAGCCAACCTGGGAAAGCTGTGTCTCACACAGGGCTGGGAGAAGCACACCATGTTCACTCTTAGATTTCAAGTTCAGTAATTCCAGTGAGAGGTCCCGCCTCGCATGCTAGTTGACATAAAACAGTTCTTGCTTTAAAAGCAAATGAGAAGTAGTTAATTCTGTTCCAACTGTGAGTGACTAAAGCCTAGGAACACATTTTTAACTCACTCTGAGTATGGTGCTCTTCTGTGGAGGAAGATTCATCAAATTCTATAGCAAAAGAACAAAAAGGCCATGGATTAATATTCAACAGCTATATCCAAATAAGGAAGCTACAGTAAAGAGCCACATCTTTTCTATACCTTGAAGACATTATCTTGAACAGTGTTAACATTAGAGTTGGTAGAGGCTGGAGGTCTGCTGAGCTTAAAGTTATATGTGGAGAGTTTAACAGTCAAGAGAGCATGAGATGGGATAAAGCGATTAAACATAACTGACATCCAGGCATGGTGTTGCATACATTAATCCTAGTACTCTGGGGGGGGGGGCTGCTGGGGCAAGACAATAACAAGTTCAGGTCAAGCCTTCTGGGAACTTCACAACTGGTTGAGACACTGTCTCGCATTTTGTTTTTACTTTTTAAGGAGCACTTTAGTTTCCTAAAAAGCCTATAACGCCTAAAGGGACTAAGATACCTCGACATGTTTTGACTTTTTGGCACTGCAACTTACAAGACTTCCCCGTGCATCATGATCATGGTGTTGAATGTAGTTAGGGTGAGGTAGGCTGCAGGATCATTCCCACAGACGGGGGTGGGCGGAAACTTCCACCATCACCGCCAGGACTCCTGAGCCAAAGCTAGACAGCGCCATGGGAGCTGCACTTCACAGGTAGCCCGCTGCCTCCACCGCTCCTCCACCACCCGGGGGCAGCAGGTTCCGAGGAGCAAGAACTCACCTACTCAACAGCTAGTGTAAGCTCGCTCAAGCTTTGTAGCTAGAGTTCAGTGCTGAACTCACTACGGTCCCACAACACACAGAAGGGAAATATCCTATTTTGAAGTCAGAGCACCGAATGGAGCCTTTTCCACCTGGGGCAACACCAGGGACATCCGCACACTTGTCCAGAACTGTGGAACGCAGCAGAACCCAATCATACTGCAACCAGTTCGGGATGGTGGCGAGTTTAAAATCTTAGTTTGAGAAAACTAAACAAGCTTCACAAAAGCACGGAAAAAATCAAATATTTGAACAGAGAAACTTATCAGAGGGACTGAATGTAATTATCAATCAGAATCCCATGAGCTGAAGCCACAGAGAGTACAATGACAAATCTTATGGAAAACAAGCCCGGTGACACAGATTAATCTGAAGAAGTGTTGAGATTGAACAAAAGGGATTTGAAAGTCAAAAATCTGAGCGGGAAATAAAGACGGATGAAGAAAGCTGTGGAAATTCTGATGCGACGTTCAAAGAACAAATATTTGAGTTTGTGTGGCTTAAGGGATCTTGGCAGTGACACTGGTAGGAAGCTTATTCAAAGCGATAACAACAGAAGACCTAGTGAGAAAACCAATGCCCAGGTTCCGAAGGTTAAAAGGTCACTTAAAGTTAAGGTAAAGGTTCACTTAAATCAATCCAAATCTACCACAAGACATACTATACTTACCACCAAAACATGAAAGTTTCTCAAAAGATGAACTTTCTCAAGGTGACTAAAGGAAACAAACATGTATCACATAAAATTATTCATTTCACATCAGAGCCAACTTCTCAGAAGAAATTTTACAAGGCACAGGAGACGGTGGTGAAAGATTTTCACAAGAGTGAAGAAAAACATAACTTTAACTTAGGAAAAATATACAGACCAAAGATATTTACAAGTAAAATAAAGCAGAATGAAAATATTTCTGAACATGTTCCACAATAACTGCATTACTCTCTACTCAAACCACCTATATACACAACAGTCCATTGCAGACCAACATTCTTGATGAAATTGATGTAAAAATTATAAAGAAAATACTAACAAACCAAATCCAACTTTATGTAAGAAAGATGATTTTGAGGAAGGAGTTGGATTCATCCCAGGGCTGAAAGGATGGTTCAATATATGCAAATCAGCAAAGGTAATACACCCCAGAGCAGAACAAGGAAAATCATAATCATCTCAACAGGTGCAGAAATGGGTTTTAGGAAACCCATCTTCACTTTACAAAAACACTAAACAAATATATAGAAACTACGCATCTCAGTGTAATTAAGGACATACATGTTAATAATTAATGTCATTAAATGGGGAAAAACTGTACATATTTCTTCTAACATTTGGGAAATGACCAGGATGCCAGTTTTCACCACTTTTATTCAACATTATCATGGAGGATTTACCCAAGGCATGCAGGAATGGAAGAACATTCATATCATAAAAGATGAAGATTATAAATGAAGCAGTTATCAATATTTGCAAGAGACGAGGTTTGATGTACAGAAAACCACAAGTTTCCATAAACTGAAAATATTATAGTTAATAAGTATAATCAACAAAGTTGCAAGTTGCAAAATCAACATACAAAATCAATAGCACTGTAGTAAGTAGTGATTTATGCAAAAAATAAATCAAGAAAGCAGTTTTCCATTTTAATAGGCTACAAAATATGAGACCAAAAATACATTCAGTCTAAGTGACTGATATGTTCATATTGAAGACTCTAAAACACTGGTAAAAGAAATTAAATTGAACACCAATAGTGGAAATATAATTCCTTGTTGATGAACGTTAAGAATCAGTATTGTTATAACGCACATTACCCAGAATACTCTACAGATTTAGTTGAATCCCCATCAAATACCAATTACTAGCTTCACAGAACTAGAAAGATATTTTAAAATTTCTGTAGAACAGCAAAAATCCTGAATTCCCAAAGCTTGTGTCAGGAAAAGAGCTGGATATGTTATACTGCCTGATTTTAAAATGTGCCTCAAAAGCAAAAGGAAAAAGGGGGAGTAGGGGTCAGTAAAGAAGGAAAAGAAAAAAAAAATGCGGCTTAAAAGAAAAGGAAACAAAGCTTATATATATATATATAAGGTGTGGGGTGTAGTAGGGAGGGCAGAAGAGTGGGAAAAATGAGAATCAAGAGGTGTCATGTACTGTACAAGTTCTCAACATTGTGATCATTATATATATTTTATATATAATATAATGTTTATAATATATAACATATATAATATATATTATATACACTATATATTATATTGCATAATATAATATATTATACATATATGTATATATATAAATGTATCACAATCAATTATTAAATCACAAATATTACAAAAGAAAATATAGACCTTACAGTTTCTGTGATTAAAAAACATCATGGAGTTGACATAAACACAGATACATCTAAGCAAAGGGACATAATGGAGCACAAAAATATAAATTCATGCATCTATAGTCCTCTTAGTTTTCAGTGTAGAACAGAGTCCTTTCCATGCATGTGCTGTTAAAACTGGGCATCTTACATGTACAATGATCATAGCAGATACCCATCTGCTAAGTTAAAAAGGGACCTCAAAATGAATTAAAGTCTTAAATATAAAACCTGAAACTATGAAATTACTAGAAGAAACTATGATGCAAATGATTTGGCACATGGAAATAAACAAGAAATGTCTTGGATAATACCCTTAAAAAACAAAGCAAAGGAAAAATAAATGATGTCAAAGTAAAGAGCTTCTTTACAGCAGTATAAAGAATTATTAGAATTAGAACAAGCTACAACATGGAAAAATCTTTTTGAAGTATGTATCTGACAAGTTGTTACTATCTAGACTGTATATAGAAGAAAACACCAAGTATCCATTCAAAAAGCAGAGTAGCAGTCCATTGTGTGGAAACAGCACATTTCATTTCTTTATGGCTATTCAGGAAACTTCCAAATTTTATATTATGGGTTGTGCCTCATGGGTTTGACTCATTTGAGAAGATACCTAGAAAGGGAACAGCTTCATGCAAGGACTCATCTAGTTTTAGAGCAATCTCCATCCTGATTGTCAGGGTAATTGTAGCCGTTCACACTCCTACCATATAGAAGTGTGTCTTGTCTTTCACAGCCCCACCTGAAGGTATTGCTCATTTGTTTTTGATGTCAGCTGTCCTTTTCTGAAGTACACATGTTAATAGAAAATTTAAAAATAAAAATAAAATTTACAAGTACATTTAAAGAGCTTTTAAAAAAACCTGCCTCAAAATGAACAAAATAAAACTTGATTCAAACTTGGTGACAGTTATAAACTGATTTTTTTTCAAAGAAAATAGATAATATAGCCGGGCTTGGTGGCTCACGCCTGTCATCCCAGCACTTGGGAGGCAGAGCCAGGAGGATTGCTGAGTTCAAGGTTTGCCTGGGCTACATAGTGAGCTCAGAGCTAGCCTGAACTACAAAGCGAGACCCTGTCTCAAAAAAATAGATAATATAAATGAAATGAGTATATGAAAAATATTCATGATCACTAATCATCAGGGCAGTCCAAATCAGGCAGCTCAAGCAGTGAGATTCTGCTTCCTGGAAAAACTGTTAAAAAATAAAGATAAGTGTTGTCAGGGGCATAGAGAAAAGAGCCCATGCAAACCTTGAAGGCAATACACACTAGTATAGACATTATGGACTTCAGCATGGGAGTTCATGAAAAAATATATTTAGAATGTGTGCGTAAGCCTGCAATCCCACTCCTGGAATGAAAATGGAGTGCATATTACAAATGGAAATGAAATCAATAAGTCAAAGAGATAGCTGCATTCCCATGTTTCTTGCAGTACTTCCTTGAAATAACATAAATGAAAATAACCAAAATATCCATCACCAGATGAACAAAGTAAATAAATAAAGTTTATGCACATAGTATAATATACCTCAGCCATAAAAAGAATAAACTGCTATCATTTGTAGCAACATGAACGGAACTGGAGATCATTATATTAAGTGAAATATGCCAAGTACAGGAAAATAGGTACTGCATAGTCTTACTTATATACTGAGAATTAAAAATGACTTCATAGGTAAAAGTAGAATGACGGTGGCCAAAGCTGGAAAGCAGGAAGGTGGGCAGGCAAGAGGAAATCTTGGCCTGTCTATTTTGAGTTGCTGGTAAATAGTACTAAAAAGTGTGGTTCTTCTTGCAGAATAGGATGAGAAGAGAAAAGAAAAATACTTTATATTTTAAAATGCTGGATGAAAGTATTGTGGATTTTCATCATAGAGAAAGGATAAAAATTTCAGGACATAGATATGTTTAACCTGACTTAAATATCAATGAACCAGAACATCTACTGTAATATAACATAGTACCCCCCCGTTAATATGTACAATTTTCATACTGGTTACATCTCACTTAAAATAAAATTGCAGCTTAAAGGTTGATGTTTATATTTTCCTTCAGTTAATTTATATATAATATCATTTTGAAGGTCACTTGGGAAAGTATTCTAAGGAGAATAATTGTTGTAAAGAATAAATAAGCTTAATCTTTGGAAACAATTCAGGAACATAATTTGGTGACATACAACTGACCCATTTATTAAGTAGAAAATGTTCCAATAAAATATCTTTTCATTTTTCTATCAACTCTTGACTTCTTTATTCAGGACCTGGACTATTTATTTTCTTCTTTGTAAGATACACTTTCAGATTTGGCCCAAAGAATATGAAAATTGTTTAGCATATATAAAGATTTTTAATTTGTCTTTAATTTTTTTTACTATTTTTCTCTTAATTTTAAATTTAAAGCTCTTTTAATAGTTGAATGTTGTATCTTTCTTCTTGCAGTGGCTAAGATCCAAGTTACTGATCTGGCATTCTCATTTATGAACTGGAATTTGACAAGAAATTAAATAAAAATATAAATACAAACTGTTTTGTAGTTTAAGAAAGTGAAGGATCAGAGTAATGCTCTAAAGTATTAATCGGCTATTAATGGTTGAATTACTGATTCCTCACAATAACCATATAGATATGAATGTTTTCTTTTAGATTAAAACACATCATTTTATTGGACATTTGCTATCCCAATCAATTCAACCACAAAAGTTAAAAAAAAAAACACTCAAACATAGAAGACATAACTCCTCGAGTCACTGCACATTACTGTGTTGGTTCTTGTCATGTTTAATGAAAAGTTCTTTTTATGATCTTTCCACATGCATGCACTCTAAACGTATCTAATGATTATAGAGAAAAGGCAACCATATTGTAAGAGTTATCAAAACTGCATTAGCTGTATAAACAGAGTTGTTGTTTTTTTTTTTTTTTTTTTTCCTCTCATTCTCATCTGTTTTCTCAGAACACTTGGGGGCCAGGCTGGAGTTCAGAAGAGCAACCGAGCGACACCAGTGACATGCCGTCCAGTGTTCTCACGATCCGCACCTTAGCAGAGGAGATCATCCTGTCTGTATACGGAAGCTACACTATCCCCAGGAGAAGTAAAACACAGAGAATAGAGGGAGAATTGTTAATTATAGGTAAATAATTAACTGTATAATTTTTCTTTTACTTATGTTCGAATGGGGAAGATGAAAGCTTAATGGATTGAACCAGCTAAAATTTAAGTTATGAAAAATCATTTCTGTTATTGTAGTCACGTATGAAAAAAACTTAAATATTACATGAGGAAGTGGTCTGGTATTTGGAATGATCTAGTGCTTTACTAGAAAAAAAAATCCAAGTAAGAAACATTTGATTTTGATGCCATAGGACTTAGATATATTCTTCTCCAAGCTATTATTCTTAGTGTATATTTCTCCATTTTAGGTACACTTGGAATCCAAGAAATATTTACCAGTATAATAAGGATCTGTTTCTCTCCATATTATGCACCTCACCAGGTATTGTACATCAGGAAACGTGTTTAAATTATAAACTATTTGGCCTCTTGTTCAGTAAAAATTAATTAAACCGTTAAGGTCATTATATTAAATAGAAAACTAGAAATAAATTTAGTAATTTAATAAATCTATACACATTTTCTGTTTTCCTTCAATTTCATCAATAGTCTTATATCATGTAAATTCCATTTGAGAAAATGATAAATATTTAAGTCCTTACACATTTCTGAGAGGAAGGTTCCCATGTTACTGCATAACTTGAACCTTTATATTTATACATGTTCTTAAAAGTTCATTCTGAAAATTTCTCTTAATAATGTCTATCTATTAATTTTTAGTTTATAACTTGCTGTGTTCTTCATTTAGTTTTCTGTTGTTGTGATTTTCTCTTTCATAACTTGTTTTAAACTGTTGGAAATTTTTCACTCTTATTTTTGTTTTTCACTATTTAGACTATCTTTATAGAGTTTACTCTTATTGACTGTTCAAGAAACTTGTACACAGAGTTAATACCACACAGTCTACTTCAACTTACCTCTTGAAAGTTTAAAATGAAAATAAACAAATTACTATTACATATTTTTGTATTTCTCACTCCTGAACATTATCATCATATGTGAGATGTTATCAAAAATTCAGTGAATATTTATTTTTAAAAAAAAACATTACTGTAATACACATTGATGTGGATCTTACAATATTATTCTAAATCACCTTAATAGGTTTCTGAAAATTCTTATCATGGAATGTAGAAGAAACAAACTTATCAACAAAGCTCAGAATTTAAGAAAAGAAAATTAGTAAGAAGTTGGAATCTTAAGTAGGGAAGTATTGAGAGCTTTAAAGTCCTGTGTTAATTTTCCTTGGGATTTTAAAAAATAAAAAAAAAATATGTTTATCCATGTAAATTAAGGAAATTAATTTACAAACGTATTTTGTTTTCTTCACCCTATCCCTTCACCAATATTAGCGCCATACATGCATGACTGCTAATCGCAAGCGTTATAGGATAACGAACAGCACAGGAGTTAACGTACAGAATATGCGTATGTCTTTGCCCGTGTCTAGGGAAGAGGATGAGGAAAATGTGGAAGAAACGCACGCAGGACCATTCCCTCATCCAAAGGACTGCAGCTCCCCGTTCGTGAGAGCACAAATACACCTGGCAGAGAATCTATACAATTAGATAAAACAAAAACACCGCCTCACCCCATTTATAAACTCAGTCTAGAGAAACGCCACCTCCACGAGTAGAAAGGAGAACAGTCGCCAGAGAGTGAGGACGCGACGAGTTCAAGCTACAGGCAAAATATCCCCGTCAGGGCGGGATGAATTTTGATGCCAAATGGAACAGCGGGGTAGAAATAGTCTAAAAGTGTGTCGCATTTTGCTGCCACAGAGGCCTCTCAATGTACTTTCAATGGACAGATAGGAACAATTTATGATGATAGATATGGGAATTGCCGAGATTAGGTGCTTATTCCATGGATGCAGGAAACGAACATTACACTGCATCTCACACATCTGCAATCCTAATCCATCGGTACAAAAGTTTAACAGGAGTGATAGAACTGTACCTTCACCTCTTTACACATCACGCATTTGTTTTAAAACCTTCTTCATATTGTTTTAGTTTACAGCAACTTAATCATTTTCATGTACTTTTCTAATTGCAGCACATAGATCTTAACAAATTTCTCTGTTAATTAAAATGCAGGTAACAGACTATCATCACTACCATTTGCTTGTGTTTCTATCATAAATTTCCTTTTTATTATCTGTATTCCATTTGTGTGAGAACTCACCACACTTTATGAAGATTAGATCATTTCATACCATATTTTATGCAGCAAATCAATGAACATTTTGTAGAAGTTATCATTGCTTTACTCTTCTCAATAATGATGAAAGAAAGGATATTCATCCACGTGTTTATCTGGATCTTTTCCCCACAGCATATACAGCCTGGTAATGGGGAAAATGTTCAGCCAGCCCAGTTCCTTTTTACATGTACTTTTCTTTATCACTGATTAACGATTCTGAAGGTCTCTTTTTCTCTAATGTGTGAAATTAGGTCTTCTTCCTCTGACATGGCTTGTTAAAAGAGAGATAAATGCTACAATCATGTGCTTTGCTGAGTTCTGAGTATTTGGGGAAGCAATCATTTAAAGGGTCAGGCTCTCTGGGTCACGTCAGGCACAGAGGTAGAGGAGAACTTCAGGGACAGTCTGAAGTAAAGTGATTTTTTTCGAGCTCCGTTAATGACTTGATTTTATAAGACACAAAGGGCTATGACTAAGGCAGGGACTACATCAAATTCTCATTTTTCAGAGCACCTTTTATGAAAAGGAAAGGTTGAGATGTGCAAGTGCCTGGAGCATTGGATGGCTTTATCACTGGCTGGCTTTTAGAACCTGATATTTAAATGCATAACTTCCCAGCAAAAATTAGTTTTTCACATAACCACATGAGTATTACCTTTTAGATATTAAATGTAAAACATATGTGTGACATGCAATTTCAAAGTTAGGGAAGAGATTAAATAATGTTTTTATAAGTTTTATATTTATTGGTCAAAACACGTCTGTTCACCCCAGAAACAAGGGGTTTTTCACATGCTAGGATATAAAACACTTCAGTCTTTCAATAACCTAACATCATAAAATCATAACCTTAAGTTGTAAAATAAGTTCTTTTTTAAAATTAGATTTACACAATTATTTTGGATAGAGTATTTGGTAAAATGTCAAATTTTGATATAACGTGCTTTATTTGTAGAGTAAGTACTCATTGGAAGACAATTACTGGTTGAAATATACAGAAAAAATATGAAAGAATACTCTTCGTTCTTTAATAATGAAAACTATGAAATAATATAGTCTTCATTCCTTAATATAACATAGAATTATAAAAACAGAATTTTTAAATGGTTACTTTAATTAAACAGCAAAAAATTTTAAATGCATGTATCATTTTATTAAGCATACTAGAGGTTATTGTAACAGTGTGAAAAGTAATCATACTAACATAATTTTTTCCATATAATTTCTCTAGTGTGAGAAACTGAAAGTATAAATGAGATCCATAATTGTGTAATTTTATAAATAATATAATGGAATGAAATAATTTAATAGTCACTATTTGAAGATAAATGTTGGTATTCACCAAAACGTGAATTCCATTAGTATAAGAATTTAATATTTTTCTCTTATTCATTGCTGTAAAAAAATTTACAACAATAATTAACACCTAAAATATTTAGTTAATACTTTCTTAGTCATAATTACTCATATTGCTATTAAATTATTATTTTAATCCACAATATATTAGACAACTCTATGAATATTTCTATTGACAATAAATTTATATATTGATAACATAGACTTTCAGAACAACTCAGTGAATCTTGTATGTCTTTGCAAAAGTTATATTCTTGCTAAGGGAATATCTCATGAAAATATTAATGAAAATAAATAAGACTAGTATTTCTCACTTTATTGAAAATGCGCACTTAGCATACATCTAACATATCAAATGATATATGATTTTGATACAAAAGATCATCATTCATCAAGTCATTCAAACAAGGTTGCTTGAATATTTGGAATCTACTGTTCTTTGATAAAATTAGAAATTTACTGTGTACTAGAGAGTTAAAGATTAGTGAATGGTGTAGATAAATAAATAAATAAATAAAAGTCACAGTGGTACACAAAAGGATGAAAAAGCCAACCAGACAGAGTCTGAGAGGGGTTCAAACCTTCATCCATGACTTATATGATTGCAAAGAATTCATAATACTCTATGACTCACTTCAAAGCACGTAGACCATAGAGAACACTGATATTTCAAAGTTGGAATGCTTGCACAAGTATCTTTTATCTTTGCTGTTCGTATTTAAAAGTACTCAAACCACTGACCGATTCCCAAAGTAAATAGTGGGGGTAGTTCTCAACGATTTATGCCAGTCATAAATCTTGTCATCCTTCTAGAATTTTAACTTTTTTATGAAAAAAACATGCAACTGAAAAACCAAGTAGAAAACTGTTCTCACTATCTTCAGTATCTGAGTTAAAATTTTAGCACTAAATATCACAGATACATTGTGTTGATTGTGATCTTCATTTTTCTTAAAATTTTAAAACTTTAAAATTTTATTTTATGGATATGTTTTCTAACTTATCTCTATATTTCAGTCATCATTGTTTCACAGTCATCTTTATGCCCTTGTTGCCTTTACTCTCTCTTTTTTGTTTTCATTTATTTCCTTTCTATGTTTATGCTGCGCTCTTGACAAAATTTCAACCCCTCTTTGGATATCACCAACCGGCTTGGCCCTACGTTGGTCTACACATGCTCAGCAGGTCCGGGAACAGAGTGAACACAGAGAAAGAGAAAAAAGAAAAACAGAATAGGAGCCCAGGGGAAACCCAAATGGTTTCCCAAAATAGGTATGGAAAGAGTTCTCATGTATTCCAGAAACTCATGTGCTGAAGGTCTAATGTGCAGTGGCTGTAATTTGAGATAAAGGCTTTAACGCAGTAACTCGGGCAACGCTAGGGCAAAAGAAGTTGACCCAGATCCAGCAGGATCATCATCCTTACCAGGGCTCCAGAGGGCCTGCTTCTCTGAACAAGCACAGGGGTCCATGAGCACTCAGGGGAAGGCAGGCTCTGCGGGGCCAGCGGGCCAGCCCCGGAAGCAAATCCCCTTCGATGCTGACCTCTCACTTATTTCGAAAACTGTAGACAACTCAATTTATTTTTAAGCCACCGCATCTGTGGTACTCCATTATGAGTCTCCGAGCAGATTAATACAGCCGGTGTCCTGGGAACCGACACTTGAACAAGAAATGTATAAATGATTATGTTCGGAGTAGAGTCTAAGAAATGTTAATAATTTAGGGAAAAAAGTAGCACAGAAAAGGGCAAATTGTAAGGAGTGATGGAGAGTGAGTGGATTCTCAGGAGGTGATAAACTTAATGAATCTACATTATGGTTTAGGGTGAAAGCGCTGAAGCAAAACAGGAATAGATAGGAAAGGAGAGAGCAACTTGCATCTCTCACGGGTGAGAGGCAGAGCAGGCCCATGAAAATGTGGCTTCCTACCCCAGATCTGCCCAGAGGATTTGCATGAGCTCGTCTGCCGCATGGAAATAAAATCAGTCTTCTGACAAGACAGACTCTGCTGTGATGGACGGCATTTATGTAAGTTTTCTAACAGTAGTGGATAGTCTGACTCTCCGAGAAGGAGAGTTCACCATCTGCCGTGATTGCCTGGCCAGGGGGGTCAGGCTGCAAAGTTTAAGGCTTCTTGAGTACAAGATCCCAGGAGACGGAAGACACATGTACTCTGTGCGGGTGGTCGTCTGAGTGGGAAAATAGCAATGGTCCGAAACCTGCCCCCTTAAGTGCACAGGGCCAGCAGGTCTGGAAACATATTAGTGAGACCTCCGAAGACGGGAGGGGCCGTCTGCGAGGGGTCTGGAGGCCAGCACACTGCACGGGGCGTGGGTCTGCACAGAGCTCTGCCTGCAGAGTTCTCACAGATCGGAAGGTGTGCTGCTCTGATGGACTGGAACTGAGACGGCACTGCAGTCTCAGTTAATTATCCCAGTTTAGCTGTTGCTTTCGGGTCTGACTGTTTTCTACAAATATGTTATACGAGCCAGCAGTGATCATGTGTGCTTGTAATCACTGCTTGGGAAGCTGAGGCAGGACGAGTGCTCTGAGTTTGAGTCATCCTGGGCTCCAGAGTGAGTTCCAGGCTGGCTGAAAAACATAGTAAGACTTGCTTTTCAAGTCTTGTATTTTGAGCATTATAGAAAACAAACAAGCAAACAAAAATGAAGGAATTCATGCCAGAGAGAGAAAAAGAGAAACATAAATGCTTGTTTTTGAAATTTCCTGTGAACTCTTAAGTATAAGAAGACCCAAGACGAAATACACATTGTTACTTATTTCTGTAGCCTGTGTACCTGTATTTTGCTTTGGATCAGTGGCAGCAGTTAGAGGTTTATGTAACTACGTATTCCCTGGTGGAATCTGAACCCTGTAGGGACATAGGATTAGCCGCCAAGCCTATGGGAGGTGATCTGACCATGGAGCAGGGCACTCTGGGAGAGTGTCCACCCCGTGACACGGGCTGGAGAGAGACCTCGCTCCTCCCCCCACCCCACGAGGGCGCATGCAGAGACTGCAGTTGACGATCCATAGAATGAACCCTCCCCAGACGCTGTCAGGGTCTTAGCCCTGGACTTAATTCCTCTACAACTGTGAGAAATCAATGGATGTTGTCTGGAAGCTACTCGGTCTTGGGAATTCTATTTCTCCTGCCAGAAAAGGCTAAGGCCACAGTTTCTTTGATAACTGCTTAGCCAGAGGCAAAATTTACCATTTACATTTACTCTGATTTTCAGTTTCCTGAAAAAAAAAATGCAGATCATCTTGGTATCTGGAACTATGTTGCAGACTGAACAGCACTGACTTATTTCAGCCATAAATAGTAAAGTGGATGTTCACATATTAATGAAAAAATCTATTAATCAAAACATAGATTTTCTGATTTCATTAATGAAGTACAAATGACTTTATCCAGAGCCCAATTCCTGTTTCTCATGAGAGATAATTGAGAAGTCCAACTCCATTATCAAAGATTTCCTTGGAATACTAAACTCTTTTTTTTTATTACTCAACACTTATAAGATTTGCTTTTTTCTCACTATATTTTAAATTACTATCTTGATAGCTCTGAGAGAAAATTCTCTACTTTATGTGGGTGTAATGTCTACTGCTCACTTCCCTCGACCTATGATGAAATAGCATAGGAGGTTGTTTTCTTCCTACTTTGTATGATAGATATTGAACATAAGGTGAACAAAAGAGACCCTATGTGCTGAAACTTGAAACTGTAACTTTCTAAAGGCTAATCCAGGCCCGGATCATGACACGCATGGACAGGAACAGTGAACGTGGTCTTCTTACCAAGTGACTGCCGTGTTAGTAGCTACATCTACTTAAGACTACAGACCCCAAGTAATCGCACAGGTTTTTAATGAATGTTCCATCTTTCATGAATATAGTGAGCCCACTACCCATAAGTTAAATTTTATTTTGTAATATTGTTTTGACTTAAAACACTTAAAGTCAAATTAACAATGAACTAGATGAGATTAAGGAAATGAGAAAGATGAAGAAACAGAATGATCATTTTCTTCAACTGGCCAGTAAAAGATGTATTCTGAAGTACTTTGCTTCTGTAAGTGAGATTTCTGTGTTTAATACAATTTCTTTTGATAGGTTTTTGATTTTTAGATTGTTAAGGGGGAAAGTCTCCATGGTTTTGCTATAGTGAGGTTCACATTAGTATTAATGATGCTGTGGGCATGGAGAAATTATATCTTCCATACTTTATTCATTGCAAGTAATATGCTTAAATACATAGACACATCTCTGTTGATATCTATAGTCATTACTGAAATCTCATCAAATATTTTTAAACGAGTCTTTGGAATGAGTCCAGGCATCCTTTTATTTAAATCAATAATTGATAAGTATGCATTGTATATAGTACATGTAGATATATACAGCCAAACTAAATCCTTTGAAAAGCACTCACATAGCGTAGATGTACAGTGCATGATACTTTTTTTTTTTGAGACAGCATCTCACTTTGTAATTCAGGCTGGCCCTGAGCTCACTATATAACCCAAGCAAGCCTCGAACTCAGCAATCCTCCTGCCTCTGCCTCCTGAGGTCTAGGATTACAGGCGTGAGCCACCATGGCTGATATTTTATCATTGTGTGTGGTTACCTAGATCAAACCAGGGACATTGCGCTTACTAGGCAGGCGCCAGAACCACTGAGCTAAATCTCCAGCCCCAGTGCATAACATTCTTATCATTACCTTAGAATCAACAAAAAATTTAAAATTTCTCTTGTAGACTACTGACATATTTTGTTTCAAAGTGTAGTTGTGTTTAATCAACACCAAAATCAATTCTGACGAATTATCAATTGTCATTGTGAAAGCTAAGAAGGGAAATAGCTTCTAAGTGTAAAGAAAGGGTAATTATCATGCAAGGTACTGCAATTGCTACCACAGATTATTTTTTATAAGTAATAACTGGGGAATTCTTTTCAACCAGTTCAAAGCGGAAAACTGAACATCTTAAACCGATTCCCCTTGTCCCTGAGCGTCTCTGCTAGTCTGTGGTGTGACTCCGACCTCCAGCAGGATGGCCCTGCTCTGTCCCTCCAGACGGAGGGAGCCTCTCTGAGGAGGCGCCATCTTTCTGCCTCAGCGCCTGTCTTCGAAGTTCAGGACTCAGAGGCTTGAAACTGCACAGACGATGCCCCCTTTAAACCGTATCCTCGAGTTCAGCTGTGTCTGAAAATGTCTGCGGGCCTGGGATGCAGCTCAGTGGTGCCAAGACCTGCCAGGCAAGTGCGAGGGCCTGGGTTCAAACTCCAGTTCGAAAGAGAGAAAATAAAAATATCCGAATCAGAGCGCACACTGGAAATGATGAGATAGAACATTCATTGGAAAAACGGTCAGAAAGCCACATCATTTTGTTATTATTCTTAAGTTCTTTCTTGTGGAGAACAGAGGAAGATGATAGGAATGAAATAATAAACGCTACCTTTCCTTTTACCTATTCATTCAAATATAGCAGCAAACACTACCACCATTCCTTTTTTT
>PVIC010031066.1:0-21544 GCA_004025085.1 Thryonomys swinderianus | reverse complement strand
ATGCTGGGTGTGGAGACACGCCCACCAGCAATCAACACCGCATACCACAATGCCAGATGGGACTTGGTGGCTCACGCCTGTCATCCCAGCACTCGGGAGGCAGAGATAGGAGGATTGCTGAGTTCGTGGTGGCTTGCCTGGGCACCATAGTGAGCTCAGGGCCAGCCTGAACTACAAAGCAAGACCCTGTCTCAAAAAAAAAAAAGAAACAAAAGTTCTGTTGTACCGTGTTGTGTTTTTAATACATTTCTATGTGACATTATTTTAATATCTTTAAGTATGCAGTAGCTCTGGCATTTGGCATTATTGGAGAACCTAATATTGTTATTTCTTTTACCTAGTGACTTCCACATTAATGATTTTTTCCCTCATATGTTTGAAAAAATCTTGCTGTAAGCCTTTTTCAGTGAACCTCCTATGGGAATACTTCATGG
This sequence comes from Thryonomys swinderianus, assembly GCA_004025085.1. Lineage (NCBI taxonomy): Eukaryota > Metazoa > Chordata > Mammalia > Rodentia > Thryonomyidae > Thryonomys > Thryonomys swinderianus. The sequence goes on along the minus strand of PVIC010031066.1, from coordinate 21,110 downwards.
GCTGGACTGAGGACATTTGGCACTAGAGATTTGTATGCTTGCTTCTTTCAGACAGTTCAGGGTTGACATGTGTTTGGAACCATTTCTACATGAGTGACTAAGGCTTGGGAATTCCTAAGCCACACATGAGTAGTGTAAATTTAAGCCTCAGACCACAGGGGGACATGTCCATGGTTATATATTTTAACAGAAGTCCCTTTTACCCCCATCCTAAACCTACACTAAGGCAGAGAAGTCATCCTGCTATATTCTTATGTGGGGGTACGTATTTTCTCTATTATTTTCATTTTCCTGAATGTATATTTTTTCCTAATCATTCCTGATTTACATTCTTATCCTTCATTTTCTGAGTTCTTATTTTTTGTTCATGTTTTCCAATAAAACTTGAGTCTTATAATATTGAGTCAGCATACATCTAGAATTATCCTAGAAGTTAGGATGGTTCCTGTTTCTGCTACACTATTATTCCTTTGGGGTTATTTCCTTCTCCCTGTTTTTTGCTAATGATTTGAGTTTTGCATGTAAGGTTATGTTTGCTGTGTTTCCAGATATTTTGTAGACAAGGCTAATTATGTTTGGCACATTGCTGGAATGAAAGTTAATATTGAACTTTATCATGTGAATTGGGGTTAGTTAAAAAATAATTCAGAAGAGGATTCTTGCCTATAGGAAATTATTTCCTAAGGTATTTAAAGTACCATCTGAGACTTCATTTTTGTCAAACATCACAGAAACTCGATCTATTTAAGAATACACTGGAAATTGTCAATAGCAGTTGGTGGGTTAAATCCCTTAAAAGCAGGAACATTTCTTTCTAATGAAGTATTAGGTTTTAATATGACTTTTAGGAAAATGCATCAAAGTACCTGGAAACTTGTGTTGTTAAAATTTGCTTTTTAGAATTTACAATCAGCCAGTTTTTCAAATGAATCAGTAAACTATGAGTATTTAGATAGGGCACTAATTTTAAAATTCACATTGCATTGAGTTTCAAGTCAAAATTTCCGAAATGGCTAGGATTTTAGCTCAGTGTATAGGGTACTTGGTGCAAAGAGCTCTTAGATTTAAATTTAATTTAATTACATTTGTAATAAGTCTAAACTTTTGTAATAATGAAATAAAGAGTAACCACTTCCCTTCAGGACATTGTGTCTTTTGCTTACTCACTGACCCTGTAAATGACAGTTTTATGAATATTCAGCTTTTTGGCTTTGAGGTCCATATGAGTTTCATTTAAAAAGGGCGTACTCTAAAATCAGTCTATGATGAAGCGATACAGATTTAGCAGTTTATAAACAAGCTGACTCAATTTTGGTTTCCTTTTGTCTTAATCTTTGAAATGCTGGAGCATAAAATAAAAAGATTAACTGAAGAGGGCTATTTGAATTTTTATGACCATGTGTCCCTGTAAGGAAGTAGTTTGAGAGGATTAATGAGATGGGTCTTAGTGTGTAAAACAAAATTGACATAAACTTGGTTAGACCTTACTCAGTGTTTCCCATGGAAGCGCTAGAGTCATCACAAATCCCATATTCTGTTATTCTCACTGTAAGCTGGCACAATCCTTGAAGATCACAGTTCTTTGGTTTTTACAAGTTAAAATGTAATGTGTGAATTAAAGTTATAAACTGAAGGAGTGTCATCTCAGTTTAGGAATGCTTTTGTTTGCAAACAGTGTGGTTCACAAACTGGAGTTTTTAGAGAGATTTTGTTTTTATTTGCAAACTGCATTCAGTGACAAACTGGAGAGTGGCTGTCTTTTCCACACAAATACAAACATGGCTGTCCTTTCCCAAATCATTGAATTAATTTCATGAACCAAGGTGTCACTGTATCTCCACTGGTAAGAAATTCTTCCTAAAGTATTTAAGACAAGTTATGAGAATGTTGCTCATTACAAGAGAATGTACTGTTGCGCTCTTTAACAGTCCTTTACTTGTGCTACCTCAGTTCTGAGCATAACCCAGTGATGAGGAACCTTTTAGAGACCAAGCAGCCAAACCACAATTCCAAACCCCCTTATTTATCAAAGCGTCAACACTGCAATTAAACTTGAACACTGAGGTTTTGGTTTAGAAAACACAATTCATACATTAGCAGATTAAAAGAAAAACAAAGAACAGATGTGCCATAGATTCACCTGGCCTAAACTGTGATTTAGACACAAATTTTCCCCCATATCTTGACTTAGCAGATCAAAAAAATGGAATGGTGAAAGAATACTTCCATGTTTAAAGTTCCTCAGGCTATTAGCTCTGTTCATTTTTCTTCATTCTTATGTCCAGGGCTTTCCTGATATCTTTGAAACTTTTGTCACTTGTTTTTTCAATGGTTTATACTAAGCTAAATGAGAACTTTTATCTAATGTGTTATATGATGAGGCGAGTTGAATTTCAAGAGATGACTTGATTGTGAATTGGGTATATTAGACCCACTGGCACCTGGGTGTGAGATAGTTTGTCTTTTCAGGTTTTTCTGGCTACTTTTAGGCTTCCCTGAGACTTCTCCACCAAGTTACTTTTGTTTCATTTTACATTCACTCTATGAAAGTGTTCATTCATAGGCAGGGCTTTATGTTTAGATTTTCTCTCACATCTTCAATTCCAGTGGGAGGAATGATTTGAACTTTGCCATAGCTGCTTCTTTTGTTTATGTTTGGACTGTTACTCCCTTCCTGAGACCATGATTTGGTTAAGGTCCAAAATCTTTTACTAACTGATTTCTAAATTAAACATAATTTGTTGAGTGGGCCTCTAATAGATCTTATTCAATCTTGAATATGTGGAAATCCAAATTTAAAAAAAATCCAGCCACTTGAGGATTGAGTATTCACTTAGAGAAAATAATTGAGAAAGACTTCCTTGAAATGCTAAGTCCTGTAGAGACTATAAGTGAAGTCTTTAAGGTTGGAGAAAGAGCAACTGTCCACAAGGAGAGGAAAGGTAAAGGTTAAACATAATAAAGAAAAGGTTTGAAGCCATTGGAGAGGCAGTCTCAAAGGCAGGTTTATATAAACACCTAGATTCCGCCTTCTTGAATGGATGCATTTCTGTCCATTCAAGGAAAAAAGTACAAATGTTATAGACAGTTCTAAGTAGCAGGAAGTCATCAAACACCCAAGATTACATTCATTCGTTACTCCAGTCTTGGCTCCTTCATTTATTGAAACAAATTGAACAGCATCTTTGAGCTGGAGGCTGAGACACCAAAGTGATAGCACCACTTGTTCCATCACCCACCCCAGCCTTGCCTCTCCCCTTGCCCCCCTCGTGTAATGGTCACAGACACCAGGGACACCACACACCTTTGTCTGCTCTTGTCTCAACTTTAGGGGCTTATTTACATTAGGGGGCTACATTTTTTCTAGTTGGATTGCTTTTTCTCCTGACTTCTGTGATGTTGCACTCTATTGGCTATTTCTCTGGACTTCCTGCCACTTTTTTTTTTTGGTACTGATTTCTAAATGCATGAGCAATAATCATAGACATTGCTGTGCTCACCCTTTTCACTTTCATGTAGAATGTCTTTCCTTATCAGATGCCTTTTTAAAAATTCACTCAAGATGAACTCACAGGCATCAACTAAATGAAATAAGCCAGACATAGAAAAACAAACGCTGTACAATCTCACTTATTGGTGGAATTTAAAACAGTCAATCTCACAGAAATAGAGTGGAAGAGATGTCACTGAGGGTGGAACAAGTGGGGAGATATTGTGTGAACAATACCAACTTTCTGACTATGAATTCCAGAGATCTACTATACAACATGGCTGGTGTGCCTGACTGATGTGCTATGTGCTAGGGATTCGCTAGGTGAGTAAATCTTACATGCTCTCAACCCACACACAATAAAAGGTCACTATGTGATGTGACAGACATGCTAATTGCCTAAATTTCCTCACTGATCTCAGTCCAACAGAGACAGTTACAAGAGATGTATGGAGTCTAAGAAGACTTGTTGACAAAGATATTAAACTTGATGCTTCCAAAACACACCAAGAAAAATTTCTTTTTTAAATTGAATTTATTGGTACTTTTATTTATATATTATGATTACATTCAACATAGAATTTGTACCTGCTCATGAACTATCTTGATTCTCATTTCTTCCTATTCTCCTGCCTTCCCTACAACACCCACCTCCCATATACATAAGCTTTGTTTCCATTCTTTTGTTTTTGCCATCAAATTTCCAAGAAAAAATTCATATGACACCAAAGAGAAATGGCAATATAGTAATGTAGTGATTATTTCACAATATAAATGAATGTCAGAATGTATTTTGTACCTATATATACGTATATGTCTATACATATATATATGTATATATATATGTCTATACACATTCTATTAACTGTTTTTCAAAGATTTCTGTTATTCACATTTAGCAGAAAGCAAAATTTGTATTTCTAGCCAGGGGGAAAAATAAATTTATTAGTTTGATTCTGTTAGCCTAGGATTTTCTAGAGAACCAGAATACTTTGGCAAATTTCTCTTTGGTGTCATAAGAAATTTTTCTTGGTATATTTTGGGGTGTCAAGTTCAGTATCTTTGAAAGTCTATTTTGGGTTCCATATGAACATGAGTCATGGAATCACAGAGTTGAGGGAACACTCAAAAGCAATCCAGTGCTACCTTCTGTTTCCAGGCAAAGCTATCAGAATCTTCCTTTGTTGTTTCTAGAATCTGGAAGAGGAAATAGAACACTTTGGAGTACAGGAACTAAATACTTAGAAGGTTAGCTACTGAAACTGTTATATCCCTTGTAACTATCTTTAGTGGACTGAGATCTACAAGGAAATGTAGGTAATGTTTATTTTCCTTCTTCTGCAAATGGTGTTTTTCTCATGGATCAACATCTATCAGTAAAGTAGATCTATTTCAGAAATTACTTCCACAGTGTCCTAGTGGCTATCCTATTTATAAATAAATACCTTATCATTATATGGATGAATAGGACATTCTTATCTATGTGTAACCAGATTTTCTTTAGGTTTTTTTTATTTGTTCAGGATACACATGTATTAATTTGCACTCCACTTAAAGTTTAACAGACTTTCTTGATAATTTTAGTTGATAGTTTAATTTTTTACTTTTTATTTTCATGTGTTTTTCTAAGTTAATTGAAAAAAATTAGTCCTGGGAACATTTGATGCAGTGTCTAGAAACATGTATACAAATGGGCTAAAATGCCTTGATGTCACTGTAAGTTACAGTTTGTGAAGGCATCAAATCAGACACAACTGTGAATCAAAGATGGTCTAGGAATATTAGGTTGTTCTTAAAGTGGCATCTCAACAATTGACACAGAGCAGTTGGTCAAGCTGAAATAGTAGGAAGCATCTTTGAGGGGATTTTCAGCAGGTGTCGAACAGTTACTTCAAGAAGTTATCCTTGAAATATTCTTGAAATCTTTATGTTCAAGGAAACTTCACATTTAAGATGCCTTTATCCAACAAAATGGCAAATACTCTCTTGACTCAGCTGATTGGAATAAAATCCCTTGTCTTTTTCCACTTTGGGCAGCTCATACACTATCACAACACTGTGATTCAAGTTGCAGATTAAGAGAGATGATTGCAACACCAATATCCTGGAGCCTTTTATGAAAGTAATTTCTTTTTCCTTAGTACTTTAATATGTAAATAGCATGGAATAAAACTTCATCAGAATTTCCTAGGGTAACATGACCAGCAGAGAATAATGAATCAGTGGAAAACAATAATTTTCTTTTTCTGTTGTGATACTCTTTAGCTGCAGAGATCTGGAATTTGTAAAAGAAATGCTGAACTCTCTGTGAGGGACTCTGGAGAAAAGGCCAGAGAACATGAAGTATTTATTTTCTCAGACCACAGAACATCCCTTGAAAGAAATTATTAAGGGGAATCTTTTTTTGGAAATGGTTTTCCTTGTTCTACAAAACCTTCTGATAATCATTATTATAGTACTTGTCCTGTAGATTGAAGTACAATTTCTCATTTTCAAGTTAGTTTTGGAAAAACTTTACAATTCACTTTTAGCTAAAAAAAATGAAGATGGAAGCTAGTTTTTACTCAGTAGTTACTATGTGTCAGGTTCATATCAATAAAAAATGGTGTATCCATTCAATGAAATATTATTTAGTCCTAACAAGGGATATAGTTCTAATACATGCTTCTGCATGGATAAAACTTGAAGGCATTGTGGTAAGTGAAAGAAGCCAGACACCAAGGACCACATGTGGCATGATTCCATTTATATGAAATGGGTAGTGTAGCAAGTCCACAGAAACACAGTGGGGACTGAAAGGTGCCAGGGCAGGGGCTACTGATGATCACTGTGATTTTGTGAGGGGGGGAACTACTAGACATGTACTGGAATCTGTGATTGTGTTAGCTTTCTGTCACTGCACTGTGTGCTGTTGCTGATTTTTTAAAAAATCCCCTCTGTTTAACCCTACCTGATATATTCATTCCAGTAGACTTTGGTGTCATAGCCTTCATTCTAAAATTACTATATTTTTATTTTATTAGTACACATTACAGTACATAATGATTACACTCATCATAGACAGTTGGTATATGTTCACAACACATTTTAATTCTTCAACCCCTTCCTCATCCCTCCCTCCATCTCTCAGTCCCCTTCCCTTTTGCCAAATATCAATATTCCTGCTTCTTATTATCTATCTTTTAGTTTTCTCTTTAATTTGCTTATATTTTGAACCTTTCAAATAAGGGAAATATTATGATATGTAAGCACGTGTTTCTGATTAATTTCACTTAACATTATAGTTTCACTGTGCACCAATTTTTCTTCAAATGACTTGTTTCTCCTAAAGTATTCTATCATGTATAAATATCACATTTTATTTATCCATTCATCTGTTGATGAACATATGGCTCATTTCCAATATTTAGTTAATATAAGTTGTGCTGCTGTAAACATAGGTATGTATCATTGTTAAGAATTTTTTGTTGGAGTGCTGGTTTGATTATCAATAATTTCTTGAGGTATTCTTTGTGCCTCAAAAAAAGTCCTTAATTCACCATCAATTCTGAATGATGGCTTTGCAGGATACATTAGTCTGAGTTGGATTTTTTTTTTTTTTTTTTTGAGACAGGGTCTCGCTTTGTGCTTCAGGCTGGCCCTGAGCTCATTATGTAGCTTAGGCAAGCTTCGAACTCAGCAATCCTCCTGTCTGCCTCCTGAGTGCTGGGATTACAGATGTGAGCCACCACGGCCAGCACTGTGGTATAAGGTATTGATTGTTGGTGGGCGTGAGTCTCCACACCCAGCGTTGTATGTGGTTGCCGGGGAATGAACTCAGGACCTTGCGCTTGTGAGGCAGGCGCTGGAACCACTGAGCTAACCCTCCGGCCCATGAGTTGGAAATTTTTTGGTAAAGGATTGTAATACTTCACTCAAAGCTCTCCTGGCCTTTAATGTTTGTATTGAGAAATCTGCTGTTATTTTGTTAGGCTTACCTTTATAAGTTACTTGTACTTGGCATTTTTCTGTAGTGGCTTTTACTATTCTCTCTTTGTTTTAGATTACTGGAATATGGATTACAGTGTGTTATTGGAGAGGTTCTATTCTGGTCCTATCTATGTGGAATTCTAAATCCTTCTCATTATTAATTTCAGTTTCCAGATTTGGAAATTTTCTGCAATGATTTTGGTGAATAAAGTATTTATACCTTTAGTATCCTTTGCCAGCTCTTCCTTGACTCCTGTACATTTTATGTTTGTTCTCTTAGAATTATATGGGAGTTCCTGAATGACCCTTTCATGCTCCTTATAGTTTTTAGAGCATCATGCAATAAGTGATCTACTACCTCATTCCTATCCTGTGGTCCTGAAATTCTCTCTTCTGATTAGTTACATCTACTGGTTTAACTTTTAATTGTGTATTTCACTTCCAGAATTTCTGCTTTTTTTTAAAATGGAAGTTCTAATGTACTACATTGGCCACTTAGATCTTGCACTATCTTCTTTAATTTAATCAGCTGTTTGTGTTTTTAAGCACAATAAACATCTTATTAATTAAATCTTTTATTTGCTTATATACGTCTTCTTTGAGCTCATCAAACTTCTATATTTGCTTGTTTGTTCTTTGATCTTTTAATCATTTGGGGTTTGATTTTTTTTGCTCCAAACTTCCTCTATTTCTGTATCCATGTGGTCATCTTTTGAGAGGCTATGAATGTTGTGAGGCAACTTAGTGCCTTGTTTTTGAATGATTCTTCTGTCTTTGTGTTGAATACTATGCCACTGTGATAGATTGCCTTACCATTGAATTACAAAAAGAGAACTACTGGGACCAGGCATGGGAGTGCTTGCCTGTAATCCCTGCACTCAGGATGCTGATACATGATTGCTGTGAGTTTGAGGACAGCCTGGGCTACATAGTGAGTTCAAGGCTAGTCTGAACTCTATAGCAAGATCCTGTCTCAACAGCAGCAGCAACAAAAACAACAACAGCAACAAAAAATAGGGAATTACTGGTAATAGCAACATCGAAAAAAAATAGACATGTATTACATGTATAATTTAGGACTTAATGTTTGGCAAGATTTTTCTTTTTACAGTAACTCAGGGATACCAAATAATAATAATTATAGAGAAAGGGCTGGAAGGTAGGAGACAAAAAGAAGGATTCAAAACAATGAAAAGAAGAGAAATTGAGAAAAACAGAAGGAGACTAAAAAAAATCAGGTACAAGAAAGTAATTTTTGATGATATTTTTATACCTTCAATAGGAGTGTGGAGAGATTTGAGAAGATATGTGTGGGAGTGGAAGGAAAGGATTAGAAGAAGTGGTTTCTAAATAGAAAGTAGGACAGTCTTTCTAGAGATTGTATGTAATTTACAAACCAGAAATAACCTTGTGTTAAAAGAACAAAGTAATGACCTTTGGTGAGCAAGAATCTGGCAAGTCAATATATGACACGGAGGGAACATGAATAATAGTTAGCACTTATATATACACTTGATCATAAACAGATGCCCCTTACCTACACTCTAAATGGAAAAAAGGAATAATTAAGCTTTTATGAAAGTTTTGTAACAGTTTTATTTAATTTTATAATAGTTTTATAATTATAAAATTAAGCTTTGATAATAGTTTTTATAGAAGAAAAGGGAGAGGTTAGAGACATTTGTGAAGGTGTGAGAGGGAAAGTGAGGGAAGAGAATTTAAGAGGGAATTCAAGAGGATGGTGAGAGAGGGGACAGGAAGACTGAGTCCAATTAATGGTGGACAGAGATAAGAATTACAGAAATACTATGAAAAAACCATTGATGAAAGGGGACCTAATGTGAAATGTTAAGATACTGTAGTATTAGATTGATCTTAATAGTTTAAATATTACAGAGAGGAACACATACAACAATAGAGGAAAAAGGGAAAAATAAAACTAGAAGGGGGGCAATCTGAAAGATAAGTTATGCAGGAGAAAGTGACAAAGGTAAGGAAAGGATGAGATTGCAGATGGGAGGTGAGGTGAGAGGGGAAGCACATGTTCAAGTGTTAAACTCACAGTCAGCCAAGTTTAGGCAACCCCCAAAATAGTCTTTGAAGTGGGCACATGTGACTTGACTAAAGGTCAATTTTATGAACTATGTCCACATGTATACAAGGGGCCTGTCACTCCAAAAATCAAAGGAGACAAAGAAAAAGGACATGGACTGAAAAAGAAAAGGAAAACATGAAAATATATGCAAAGGGTGCTGTGCTCAGGGAGCTCTGTTGTTCTCAGAATGTTAGATCACCAGATGTCCTACACTGATGGGCAACACGTTCCCCACAGACCCCACTCTCCTGTTTGCCCCACCCCTCTGCCTCTCAGCTTTCTGCACTCTGTGTTTGCAGTATGTCCCAGTGCTTTCCCCCCATCAGTAATCTTCACAGGACACATGGTTTATGTTCATCTTAGGGAGAAGGTACGTGTACTTAACATACTTTGATTCTTTTTACTCTCCTTTCCCTCCCCACTCTCCCTCCATCTCTAGATCCCCTCCACACACTTTCTTTCTTTTTTGTTACAACATAAAATGATCATATTCATGTGGGTAGTTGGTCCATGTATAGGACATGTCTTAAACCTTTCGCTTCCCCTTCCTTTTACCTCTTAACCCCTCTAGTCCCTTGATTACCTTTTCAGTTGCAAAAAAGTCTATCTTGTTTCTTTCTGTCAATCTTTTATTTTGCTCTTCTCTATTCGTACTTGGGTTTCTCACATGCGAGGAACTGTATAGTATTTAAGCTTGTGTGTTGGTATATTTCACTTAATGTGATGTTTTCCAGGTGCGCCCATTCTCCTGCAAAAGCCCTGAATTTATCCTTTGTAGCTGCCTAGTATTCAATCATATATAGGTGCTATGTTTTCTTTATCCATTTGATTCTGTCCAGCCCTTTTCTGGCTGGCAACAGTCTCCGTGGTCCCAGTGGCCAGGCAAGTGGCAGTAACCCAGCCCCCATGCACTGCTCTGATGGCCTTTACCTGCCCTTTTTGCTCCTGGGTCAAAGAATTTTCATGCTTGCCAGGTTTCAGCTTGGGTGTTTTAGTGCTTTATCTTGGGGAGCGGAAGAAATTGCACTGACAGGTGCTGATCCACACCCAGTGACCCACTTCACAGAGGGTCTCTTTCTGTCCATAGATTGAGCAGCAGTAGGCTCAGCAGATCCCAGATTTCCCATGTGGAATTCCAGAATGTTTGGGTGTTTCTGAGCTCTGCGGTGCTCAAGAGGCACCAGGAGAACACCTGGCCTGGTACCACACAGGTGCCCTTTCCCCACCCTACGTTTCCACTGGCCACAGCTATTGCACCCCTTGTGATTTTCATTTTCCCCTCAATACCTGGTTCTAGATCCTGAACCAGGACCACACTGGTCCTCTCTGTGCCTAGGACTTCCTGGTCCCTCTGATGTTCTCTGGCTTGTGGTTCCTCAATGCGCTGATCTGAGGAGTCCCTTTCTCCTGCATCTCTGCCTCGCTAGGTTCTGTCTCCTGGTGGGAGGAGAGTTAGAGCAGACGGGCACAGGGAAGGGGCTGCTTGGCTGGGTACCTGCTTGCAGCACAGCTTATTGCTGAACTTGGTGTTTTCTTCCTTGCGGGAGGAGTTTTACTTTTCCCAAGACAGCCCGTTTGCTGGATGGGGACTGTAAGCAGTGCCAGAATTACAGAGTGGCCCTGCTTTTTATTCCAAACACTACCACTGCATCATTTGACCGGCTCCTTCAAGTTGGTTTTCTGTGGCTGGGATATTGTTCACCACTCCCCACATAGTCAAGCCCCTATGGACTGTGATCTTGTTAGTGATTTGTGTGCATTGCTGCCTACCCTGCCATGATGGTCAGTTCAACTTTGTTCTTTTTAATTTATTTTTTAAACAAATGTTTTAAATATTCTTTGCTTATATATAATTCTAAATGTCAGTTTATATATTAGAAACCTATTTGTATTTTGATATAATACACACTAACTTTATAGATAGATTTGGGAAATGCTGCCTTAAGCATACTGACTAAACTTATGAAGCTGATATTTATCTCTATTAATTAGGTCTTCTAAGGGTTTTTCTCAATAAGGTTTTGTAGTTTTTAGTGCAGTAGGTATGCATGTATTTTGTAAAATTTATTGATAAATAGTTCATTTTTTATCTTTATAAATTCCATGTTATAAATGGAATTGTTTACAAATTTTATTTTTCAAGTTTTTCTGTTACAACACTGAGACACAATAGAATTTTGACATAAATTTTGTATCCCACAACCTTGCTAAACCAATATTAGTCTTAATCATCATTTGCATTTTTAATGTACAATACCATGTCATCTGCAAAACAGGTTTATTTTTTGTCTGTCCCAATTTACATGTTCTTTTTCACCCTTGACTTCTTGCTCTTGTTAAAATGTCAGGTATGATACTGAATAGAATTGATAAGAGTGGCAATCTCAGGGAAAAAAACAGTCAATACCTCATTTTAAGTGTGATGTTACCTGTGTTTTTAAAAAATATCTCAGAATGATAATGTCTCAAATTTCTACATTGACGAAGATTTATGTTTATCATAAATTAAATTTAAAGATATTAGAAGCTTTTGTTCACTTCTATTAAGAAAATCAAATGGTTTGTATCTTATTCTCTCAATACATTAAAATAATTTTAGTACTTTCAAATATAGATCTAAAAATGCATATACTACTTTTTAAATACTACTTCAGCTGGATCAAAAACAGATATGTTATAGTTTATAATTATTCAGTTTGAAAAGTTTAGTCTATGGCCATACCACCCTGAACATGCCTCATCTTTTCAGTTTGAAATATTCTTTTGGTTTGTCCTTGACTTTTGGGTTATTTACATGCGTACTGTTCCATTTACGAGTACTTGTTTTAAAATATATTTTATAGTTATTTAACTCTAATTCTGTCATTGTTAGGGAATGTATATTGTAAAATGTCAGTCTTTTTTTTTTTGCTTTTTTGAGACAGGGTCTCACTTTGTAGCTCAGGCTGGCCCTGAGCTCACTATGGTGCCCAGGCAAGCCACCATGAACTCAGCAATCCTCCTGTCTCTGCCTCCTGAGTGCTGGGATTACAGGCGTGAGCCACCACGCCCGGCATTAAAATGTCAGTCTTTTAATATTTATTAAAACTTATTTCATGATTCCCAGGTATAATCTTTATGAACATGTAAAAGGTACTCAAAAAGTATGTGTGATACTGTCCTATAAATGTTAGATCAAAAAATGTTAAGTCAGGGTCATTTATAATATTGCCAGATATAGTGAAACCTTAGATTGAGAATAACTTGCTCTCTTAGTGTTCCACAAGACAAGCAAACATTTCTACTAATTTTTTTTTTTTTTTGAGACAGGGTCTTGCCCTGTAGTTCAGGCTGGCTCTGAGCTCACCATGTAGCCCAGGCAAACCTCGAACTCAGCAATCCTCCTGTCTCTGCCTCCCGAGTGCTGGGATTACAGGTGTGAGCCACCATGCCCAGCACTGTGGTATGTGGTATTGATTGCTGGTGGGCGTGAATCTCCACGCCGAGTATTGTATGTGGTCACTCGGGATCGAACTCAAGATCTTGCGCTTGCGAGGCAGGCACCGGAACCACTGAGCTAACCCTCCGGCCCCATTTCTACTAATTTTCAACTTGATAAATAAGCAGTGTATTGCAGTATGAGTCACACTTGAAGAATGTCACATGATCACAACTGAGCCAGTGGTTCTTCCCTTCCTACCATGTTGTGGGATTATGCATGATCATCTCCCGGCAGCAAGAGGTTATGAAGGAGATCTCTGCTGAGGAGGAGAAAAAAGCCAAGGAATTCCTCACTTTGAAAGAGGTTAGGAAGATGCATTGCAAAGTAATGTACAAATGCGCCATCCAAATAAGGCTGTAGGAGTGCAAATAATGCACTGGTTTAACAACAGTGCACTGTCACATTTTTGCCAAACACTCAAAATGAAGCAGAAACTGTTATTTGATGTGTTCTTTGTTAAAGTTGGATGAAGAGAAAAAGATTCCTTTGAGAGAATAGAGTCAAAGTCAACTCACATAATAATCCTCCTTTCTCTTTTTTCCCTCAGCCATGAAGATCTTCAAAGATAAGTGCTGGTTAAATTGTTCATTTTTCTTTATATTTATTATTTTGTGTGATATTACAATATTGCGATCACATTTATATCAATACTTTTGGGTTGTGGAATGAATCATCTGAATTTCCATTATATCTTATGGGGAAATTTGCTTTGAAATACAAAAATGCTTTGGATTACAAATTATGCTCACCAACCAAGGTTTTACTTTATACTACATATGTTAATATTTTATACTAAATTTTTAAATAGTTATTTCCTGGAGCATTATTGTCTGTTCAATTTTTCTGTCTTCAATGCAGTAGACTATAGTTATACATATATTGGACCAGTTGATACTTTTCCACAGATCACTGAAGTTCTGCTTATTATATTTTATTCTTTTTACTATTTGTTCTTCAGATGAACAATTCCTTTTGATTGCATTCAAGTTCACTGATCTAATTTTATGCCACCTTCAATCTTCTATTAAACTAATGACATTTTTCTCTGATTTATACATTTCAGTTCTAGAATTTCAATTTGGACTTTCATTGTAGTTTGTTTTTTTCTTTCACATTTTTTTCATATTGTATATTGGTTGGGCAGATTATATTTTGGTAGATTTGTACATGTACATACCATACTTTCATCGTTTTCACTCTAATCAAACTCCTTGCCCCACTATCCTCTAGCTTCACACTTTTGGGAAATACTTCATATTATAATATATTTTGATTGTACTTGTCCCCCATTAATGAATGATTCTTCCTTCTACCTCTTGTACCTTTTATTCCCTCCCTATTGTCTATTAATAATCTCCCTTCCTCTTGTCATCTTTTAAAATGCCATATATTTGGCAGAACATGCAATATTTGTCTTTCTGGCTTATTTCTCTCAGGATTATGATTTCCAGATCCTTCTTTTTTTTGCAAATGACAATATTTGTTCAGTTGTGCATATATACCACACTTTCTTTATTCAATTATCTGTTGATGGGAACCTAGGGTGGTTCCAGATTTTGGCTATCATGAATTGTGTGACAAGAAACATAGTTATGGTGCTATCTCTATAGAATGTTGATTTTAATTCCTTCAGGAATATACTATAGATGATTTGGATTAAATGAATTTTTCCATTTTAGCTTTCTGAAGACTCCCTATACTGATTTCCATAGATGCTGGACTGATTTACATTTCTACCAGCAATGTACAAAAACAAAATAAAATTAGAATCGAATCAAAACAATAATTCATAATTAAACAGCCATAGAAATTCATCGTATGTGGGTCTATCCATGAAAAAATGAGTCTATGGCATTCAAATTAATGGCTTAACTATTTTTGTAGAACAGTCAGTCTGACAGGCTTTTAAGAACAAAGAAGAATATACATTAAAGCTAAGGCTCTATTCTGGGAAAATTGATTATTTTAGTGCAAGTAAAAAAGAAAGCACTAATTAATCATACTACCAATAGGAAGATTCATCATGAAGTCAGAATTGTGTGTGGGAAGCAGACCCTGCTGGAGGAGACTCTTTTCAGGCCTGGAGATCTGCACTGGGTGCTGCACCAACTAGCAGTTGCGAGATCTGCACTATACCAAACAGTGCTGCCCAGCTCTCAAGATGATCTGCGACCTCTGGATCGCTGCCTTGGTATGCCTGATCAAAGAAGTCTTAACCTCTGGCTCAGAGTCGCCTTCCCTTGACCCTTCTACTAGGAGTTTGCTGTTCTTCCTCTAATACAATTTCTGCTTGACTTACTGACTGCAGCAATGTTTAGTGATTAAATAAAATGACAAAGAGAAGTAACTTCTCAAGAATAGGAAATAGGGAAGTATTCTAAGAGACAAAGACTTGTGCCTTGAGAGCCTGGGCCAGTCTTTAGGATAAGATAAGAAACTTGCAGATCACCTGGGGATAAGTTTTAGGAGCAGAGAGCACATTCCGAAAGTTTTTAAGTACTCTCTGCCAGACAAAGTTATCTTTGTATTTTGAGTTCCTGTAGATTTAGATTCTAATCATGCTAAACCTATATGTTAACCACTAACTACCTTGTCCATTGAAAGCCTTGCACGTAAGCACTATAGCTAGAAATACTATAAAAGAGCACTGAAGAATAAACTCAGGGCCTGCTCAGTACTGACTGAGAGGTCCTCCCGAGCCCACTTTCCTGTCTTCTTTTCTTTTCTTAATCTGCACCCCTCAACTTCACAACCCCGCTGTTTTGTCCGGCTGGCTCCGGCAATTGTGAAAAGATGGGACCTCTCACATAGAGAATACTCACTTATATATCAGGTAATAGATGATTGTAAGTATTTTTACTACTTACTTACTGACACATTATGTATAATTTCAGGCCTTGAAGAGCTTCTGAGTATACTTAATTCATGTTGTCTATTCTTCATTCTTTTCAGAGTGCAGTAGTTCTCAAATTTTTGAAGTTTCCCAAGTTATCGTTTTTAGACATTCCTTATTTGCCAACTGGTTGTAACAAATGCTATAGTTCTACAAATCATCCTAGGTCTTCAAACATTCCTAGCTCAATGAATACACAGGAGAAGAAATAACCACCACAATATATAGAATGTTTGTTTAAGGAGTGTTTGTGTGTGTGTGTGTGTGTGTTTGTGTTGCTGTGTACTTCCAAACACATTCACAAGGCTAATATTTTTCCCAGTAAGATAAAGAGTAGCAGGGGGTATGTTTAGGAAGTAAAATCAGGAGAAATACATCTGTGTCTGCTCCTTTTAAAGTGAACAACTTCCAAAGAGAATTGCCAAAATTATTCCATTGATTTTAGAGACAATGCAATCTCTTTCTGAATACCAATTCTTTGACTTCTCCCATGAGCAGTGAAAGATATTTTATAGATCTTATGTTTATGCTTAAATTCCCCAGTAAGTACAATTGCAATTTTTTTACAACATAGAAACACAAGGAAACTAACTTTCTGTGCTTCACAATTTGGGCATTGGAGAGAGAGTATTGGGGGGCTGGTCTGTGAAGAAGAAATATTGGTGTTTTTATAAAAAACACTTTCTCTTGTATCTTAATAGCCCACAGTCTAGTAATTCTGTTATACAGAGGCTACATTAATTTAGGGCATTATTTCCAGAAAAAGAATAGTTTTATAGTAATTGTTTGATTTTCCCCACTGCTTAGTATCCATGGTGTATGGGAAAAAAGCAGTAAACTTTAAGGTAAATGAAAGGAAGATCTGCACTGAAAAATACTGGGTCATGACCCCTTACTAGAAAAATTCCTTTTAGCCCCTTCACTTTTAAATGTCTTCTTTGGTTGATGCTGACACATAGAAATACCAGTGATGCTCGTTGGAAAAGTTAATAAACAAAAACAGAAGCCATAGCCTTAGCTGTTTCTGGAGAGGAGATAAAATGGTAGCATTGTGCTCTCAGTTGTGCATGTTGACATTGAGAAACAACTGATAGGAAAGCCATGGGGCAATTGTAAAGTAATCATAATCTCGAAATAGCAGTCTTGTTGGTACTACAGGTTCAGGGGTAGGAAACAGTTTTAATGTGCTTAGGATGGGAGTTTGACCTAACATTCTGATGTGTGATGAAGTTGAAAATATGTAACTTGGGATAAAAAAATGATCTGTGAGGAGAGGGAAAGGAAATTTGTGGCTTTTTTCCATTTGAAAATAATTATGGTTTCCTTTAGCCAACTCCAGGAGATTTAATAACTTTTTGTATTGGAGAAGGGTGGCCCACACCATATGGCTACCCCCTGCTCCTATGTTCAAACTACAAATAGCACCATTTGGGAACCTAGCACAATTCGTTCATTGAAAAATCCATGCTGTAATTCTTCGTGTGTTTTAAAATTACATTCAAAACCTGTTACTAGCTACTCAGCTGTCTTTCGGAAAACCAACTGGCAAATGTCTGAGGGAATTGAGGGAATTATTTCTAAGTGAGTGACAGGATTTGGTTTCCTTTTCACAGACCATTTTAAAATAACTTTTGATGAGTCCACAGTCCATTTTACCTGTATAAATATTCCATTTTGAGCCTTGTGAGCAGGGAATAACCTTATAATTCTATGTAATTACTTGTAATGTTGCTCCTGAGATATGGAATGCTTTGTGAGGGACTCTCACTGAACCCCACAGCAGTAAGAGCCACAGTACTGTGAGTTTTGCACTAAACTCAGCCATTTAACCTTGATAGTTCCAGTTTCCCTTATAAATTATTTCTCCCTGTTTATAAAGAAAGAAAAAATGATCTTAGAATGTTATCAGATTGTTTCAAGCAACTTATCACATTAAACAATTTGTTCTGGCAAGATAAATTGATTTTAACAGCTGTAATAATCAAGGAAGTAGTTATAATATTTTGCTTAACATGCTAAACACTTTTTTTTTTTACAAAGAACATTTAAAGAATTTTATTGGGATTTTTATTTTGTCTCCTTTCCAGAATAGATTCTGGTAAAATTTATGGCTATTTTTCAAATGACAAAAATGCTTAGAAAATGACCACAGTCACCTAGAGTCTCTTTAATTCAGAGCAATGTTTTTGCTGCAAGGTACTATGACTCAGTAATTTGAAGCAAATTTATTAAGCTGCCATTGTCTTAGTATTTATTCTTCCAAATGTGTAATTATGATTACTACCAGATTATCTTTAAAATCCTCCACTGTCTTTGGAAGTACTATGCTACTTATTTGAAGTATGATAACTCCTTCTTCATATGATAACATCCATTGGTTTTTTAAAAAATAATTGCTCTGCTGTTCCTAAATTACTATCATTACCACTAACACATGGAATTGAAGCTATTTCTAAAAATCTAAGGAGTATGATAAACACACTAGCATGCTGAGCTCCTATTCATAAATAATTCTATTTACTCTTCACAAACTGATTCCTAAGAGGGTAATCTCGGATGAATACTGGTACTTGAATACTTTAATCCACAGGACAGGTTACATTATTTTGTAATTTTGTAATTTTAGCTTTCTTTAAGCAAAGATTAAATGACTACATCTGAATATTTCAAGATCACACCACTCAATGTAATGTGAGGCCATTATATATGTGTCGTATGAGGCTGTTTACATTGGTTAGCCTTGTGGTGCAGTTACATGGACAGCTTTGTCAGTGAGGTAGAATGGTTTAATCAGATCAGGTAGATCTGGAAAAAGTAGCATCCAAGTGAGGAAGAATTTCAAGGCCCATGTATGACTTAAAGATGGGTTTGTAGGGTAAATGGAAAAAGCAATATACTTTGATGAATGTAGTTTGGTACTGTGCTTGCTAGGACTCTTGTGGAAGTCCAAAAGAGATAAGAGAGAAAAAGTAGAGAAGTAATGGAAATAGTGTAAGCAAGCTGCTTTTTGAGAAAGAAATAGTTTTAATAATATCAAATGTAATGGAAATAAGAGAGATGAGAATGGCAGGATTTGGGTTATCAGACACTTTCAGAAGTCGTTTCTGAAAGAGCAGTGTCTCTGAGCATGAGTGTGCACAAGAGCCACACACAGATTTTGTTAAAAATGTAGGTCCAGAGCTGCACTTGACATTGGTGGGTTCAACAAAGTAGTTCTGGGTGGGTCTGGAAACTTGCATTTTGACAAGCACATTCAGGTGATTCACAGGTGGAACTGTCTCCAATTTCACTTTGTGACCTGCTGCGATAACAGGGAAGTCAGGGTGAATCGATGGTTTGTAGAACATGAAATGGAGCTGCTGTCTGGAGGACTTTCTCAAAAAAAAAGAAAAAAAGAATGCAAGATTAAAGATATAGTGAGTAATTATGGTAAAAAAGAAATAGCAAGAAATCATACTTTTTTGAATAACAAAATATACTTTACTAAAACATAAGATTTACAGAAGTTTCCAGACAAGGCATACAAAATGGTCACAAGCTTTTTTTGAAGGGAGGAGCTAAACTTGAGTAAAGTCAGTGTTATTAGTGTGGGTTGCGATGTTGGTTAATGTTCCCATTTTGGTTCAAATAATCAGCTTGTCTATCTATAGCATCTAAATAAAGTTAGACTTGGCTAGAGAGCATATACTAGAGAACTGGTTAGCTGCTCTTTAACCAAAGCAATTAGACCACAATAAAGGTGGGGGGAGGACAGGGAGCATGTAAAATTTTGAAATCACATTTCCCTTCAAATAATAAGATAAAATAAAGAACACCCACCCCCCCTGCAGCCATTCCTGACAACTACCTTCATTCACAGTGCTTTATACTTAAACCATGGTGGCAGAAATGAATAAAAGCAGAGGGCCACTGCTTTTAAATGTGTCACCACAATCCAGATGATACTTCTGGTCTCTGCTCATGCTTTACAACAGTAAATCAGGATAAGATGTGCATTTGGTAATGTGCATTTAATCACCCAAGAACTGCAAATGTTTGGGCTTTTATTCTGTAATGTTTTAAATACTGTGTCCATTAGATTCAAACAAAAAGTAAAAAATCTTGGCAGAACAGAAGAAGGGACAAACTTGATCAGATTGACTTAAATGTTACTCATGGCATATAGCCCAGTCCATGCTCTAGCTGTTTCGATGGCTTGGGATTCATTGGTCTCCCACTCCTCTGATACACATTTGCTAATGGATCATCTGGATGAGGAGCACCTAACAAAGCTAGGATTGATAGCAGAACTAACACTGAAGAACAGGGGTGGGAAGTGGCCCAGGGATGTAGGGAAGGCATGTCTGGTGAATGGACAGAGGAGTTCCTATGGGGACTGGAGGAATTTTGAGGAAGGGTAGTTGGAGAGTGATGCGCCATAGGAGGGGGTTTGTTTGTAGAACTTCTTTTAAAAAATTGAAGACATAAATACACAGAGGAAATAGAGAAGAAAGATAAAGCAAAAGGAAGAGGAAGAGAAGAGAATAAGAGGTGAGGGGAAGAGGAAGAGAAAGCAGAGAAGAGATCAAGGAAGGGAACTACAATAACAAATTTGAAATTTCCTATCACAAGCCCTAGGTTCTTGTCTTCTCTCTTTGCCTTACTTTGAGGAGGGTCCAAATTCCAAATGGCTCTCTAAATTGTCCTTGTATGGGACGAGGGCATCCTCTATTCTCTGTGTTTTCTCTGAAGAGTGCCTCCTGGAAGCACTTGGATATCAGGCTTTGTATCTGTACCTAGGGATACTGCCAAAGCTTCATCCTATTTTGGCCTCTGGTCATTGGATCTTAATACTTCTCATTTTTCTTTTCCCTGCCAAAAGATATTTTTCAGTCCCCCACCCCTCCTGGGGAAAGCTCACCTATTGAATTAAAAATGGAGTATTTAAAAAATTTAAAATAGTTGATCTCAATGTAGATATTTTCCTGGGAAATCAAACATTAGGTTCTGTTCTCTGAAATCTGCATTTTAAAATAAACATTTAGATTCATTTGATGATCCTAATTTTCACCATTGTGTTCAATATAAATTCAATATCAAAATAAATCACAGATTACATAGTATATATTCTTTTATTATTGGTACATTTTATTGGTACATTATATATACACATCGCAATTACACTCCATATTGAGGATTTGTA
>PVIC010031065.1:0-21444 GCA_004025085.1 Thryonomys swinderianus | reverse complement strand
CAGGCAAGCCGCCGCGAACTCAGCAATCCTCCTGTCTCTACCTCCCGAGTGCTGGGATTACAAGCATGAGCCACCACGTCTGGCATTGTGGTATGCGGTGTTGATTGTTGGTGGGTGTGTCTCCATGCCCAGCATTATATGTGGTTACCGGGGGTTGAACTCAGGTCCTTGCGCTTGAGAGGCAGGCGCCGGAACCACTGAGTTAACCCTCTGGCCCTATTTTTCTCTTCTTGAATGTATCACTTTTTTTTTTTTTTTGAGAAAGAATCTCGCTTTGTAGTTCACACTGGCCCTGAGCTCACTATGTAGCCCAGGCAAGCCTGGAACTCAGCAATCGTCCTGTCTCTGCCTCCCGAGTGCCGGGATTACAAACTGAACCACCATGCTCGACTAATGTATCACTTTTAATATTTGTGATTATTTTCTCTTTGTTCTGCATTTAATTTACTTCTCCTTATTGAAGTTATTGATTTGATATATTTCTTTTTGGTATAGATAATATAATTACAAGTTTTACCCTAAGTACTATTTCAATTATGTTCCAAAAACCTTGATATTTTTGAATTTTCATTTTTATTCAGAAAATGCATTTAATTTCTCTGGTAATTTAGTTTTGTTTATTTTTTGTTTTGAATAATGTCATTTTGGAGTGAATTTAATTTTTCTGCCATGGTAATGTTTTCCAGTTTGCTTCTGTTAATAATGTAAGATTTGTTTCCATTGTGTTGGGGAATTTCAAACTTATTATAGAGTCCTTTTGTAATGTTTGATATTTGTTCTATGGCTCATGCTGAAACATGACTTACAATGAAAAGATCTTTTTATATATATTCTTTTTTTTTTTTTTTTACTGTTCTTCAGAATACTCTCAGTTACTTCGTATTCAAATGTTCTTTTCTTTTCTCTGCATGCTCAATTCAGCAGAACGACCCTCCTGGTAAGTTTTTATTTCAATTCTATTTATTTTTTGTGTTTATTTTTGGCCACTTGTAATTAAAGTAGACACTCCTTAGACTCTATTTGGTGAGAAACTGACTTGGTACTTTCCACCTGTTCTCCAACATAGTTATATATATATATATATATACTGTTAAAAAAAACTACAATAATTGCTGCTAATTGTTCAATAGATATTCCCTCGACCTGTTTCTGGACTACTTCTCTTCACTGCCCTTGTTACAATGTATTAGCTTTAGTTTCTAATTATTTGTGGAACTTTTATTTTTTTAGGAAACTGAACATTTCAAATTACATAATATGGCACCTATAGAAGTCAGCTTCTTCTCTCTCGCCAGTTTTTATTTTGCTGCTGTTTATTATACCATTTGTTTTTCTGAGTAATTTTTTTTCTAGACTGAATTTGTAGTCTCTTCACTGACTTGTGTTTTTGGTTGGTTAGTTTAGTGGCCAGTTATTATTTTACTGATATGCCTGTAAATGGCTTCAAGCAGATGACATATACTTTTTGCTAAGATGAATTTTTTCACAATATTTTAAATATATGGCTTTTTGTGATCTCTCTCTCTCTCTCTCTCTCTCTCTCTCTCCCTCTCTCTCTCCCTCTCTCTCCCTCTCCCTCTCTCCCTCTCTCCCTCTCCCCCCCTCCTCTAGGAAACGGTCTTGCTTTGTAGTTCAGGCTGGCCTTAAACTCACTATGTAGCCCATGTAAGCCTCGAACTCATAGCAATCTTCCTGCTTCTGCCTCCTGAGTGCTGGGATTACAGGCATGAGCCACCATGCCTGGCACTGTGGTATGGTATACTGGGGATCGAACTTGGGACCTTGCACTTTCCAGGTAGATGCCAGAACAACTGAGCTAAATACCCAGTTCTTTGTTATCTGTCTTTAAAGGAGCTCCAATGTGGCACTCACTGTCATCAGTCATTCAGTGGGACAGGAACATGCCACTCTTGACTAATTTAAATAACCGCCTCAAGAGCTAGAAAAACTCAGAAAATTAACCTTTTTGTTTGTTTGTTTGTTTGTTTGTTTTGAGACAAGGTCTCGCTTTGTAGTTCAAGCTGGCCCTGAGCTCACTAGGTAGCCCAGGCAAGCCTGGAACTTAGCAATCCTCCTGCCTCTGCCTCCAAGTGCTGGGATTACAGGCGTGAGCCACCACACTCTGCACTGGAAGCAGGGCTGGAACCACTGAGCTAAATCTCCGGCCCCCAGAAAATTAACCTTCAAAGTACGACTCACCATAGAGCTTGTGAGGCTATATTTTGAAATATTTTCAATTTTCTCTTTTCCTCAGTGAATATTAGTCTACTCATAATAATAGACAAATGTTAAAAAAGAATTTATTCCTAAAAGAACTGTATATATTTCTGAGATTTTATATTTTATCTGTTAAAGATGAAATTATCTCAGCCCTCCTTAAAATATAGTGACTTACAACTATGAGTAAGAAGCAGAGACCTCAAATGTTCCATGAACCCCTAATAGTGGATTATCCAGCCCATAGATAACTGTAAACATCTTTTCAAAATGAGTCTCCCCTGATTACTTGAAGATACTTTTTCAGAGAGATAACTGATCCATCATTTATGTGCTCCTTGGAGGCAGTTATCTTTACAACATGAGTCAACAGATTAGAAACATGGTACAAAATTTATCACTGTCTTTAACTGAAGTGATCAATTATACTGCACTGGCCTGGAAGGCATTCAATTCTGTCTGAATTCTCTGGTTATGGCTGTTACGAATGACTGCCTGAGAGTTGCTTCTCATAGGCCAAGGTAGAGTCTGTGTAATCACTAATGCAGCTTGCTGAGCCTGAACTACTGCCTCCAGCAAGCAAAAATGTCGATAGTAAAATTTATTGAGAAATACACTGGGGCCTCTGCGTTAAAACCTGATTTATTTGCTCAGTTGTGTTTAGTACCTTACATGATATATCTCTGGTCAATACTTAAGGTTGTCCTCATTAGGCTGCTTGGAATCTTACTGAGAATAGCCTTAATTAAATGTTGTATGAGATAATGGGACACATTGGTCCTAATCTCTGTGGGTCTGATGAAGCAGGGTGAAGAATGAAGCTGTACAGTGTTGGGAAAATTCACCACAATTCCTGATACTGCCAGAATGAATGGTGGATATTTTTGGGAGACAATTGTTCTAGCTCTTTTAAGTTTCTCTGTGCATTAGGAGTGAGCACTGTGTTTCTTTCACTTCAGAACATATTTTTAATGCTATTTATATAAAAGTCAGCTTTGAGAGAGAGAACCCCATCTCACTTAATTTTTACATATTTTGTGTCTCCTTCCATGGCTAGTTCGTTCTGTTAGAACTAAAGATCAGAAAACATCACCATTACCTATTTAGCATTATGAAAAGCATTATCAAAACTAAGGTTCTGTGAATTTAGATTAACTAAATTATTAACACAAAATCTTGTGTATGTGACCTATCTTTCATATGCTAAGGTTAGAAGTGCTTGTAGTATGTGCCAAGTTCCAGAGCTCTGGAAGGTCGAGGTGAGTTCCAGCTTAGCCTAGTAAACGTTGGAGACCCTGATTCCACAATATAAGTTTTAAAAGGGTCTTAGGAATGTACCTCAGCCTCAGTGTGAAGGTCCTGACCTAGATTCAATCCTGGGTACAAAAGCAAAATAAAACAAAACAAAGAAACAAAAACCAAGGTGAGAAATTCTGAAGAATAATTTTATTCAAGATATACAGCCTGAAAAATCTAAAAAAAATATAAAGACTCATCGACCAACTGTAATGGATAGACATTTGTAGACCTATACTTAAATATTTTTAAAATACTGGCATAAGAATATCAATTAGTATTATATCAGGTTAAAGAATTGTTATGAATTAGCCTAACTGGATTTACTAAACAAGGATTGTATATTTAAAAAAATATATCAGGAATACTCAGCACATGTACATACAATACTATTTTTGAGAATTATATAAAAAGCAATACTATGAGCTATAGATTAAAATGGACAAATATTTCTAGTATTTAAGACTGGGTGTAAGTAGACAGAGTTACATTATACTATTATCTCTTTCAATAAAACAAAATTAAAGAGAACATTCTTCAAATTACAGCTCTAGCTTTCCTCACTGTGTGAACTTTGGAGAGTTTCTTTTCAATGTTTCAATTTCCTCCTCTGAAAGCAGGGTTATTACAGCATTTAGCATCAGTTTCATAAGTAACTGAGTTTTAGGGATTTAGAACAAAACCTATTTTTCTTAAACTTGAAAATATAGGTATATGTGGATAATGTTGGTATGTTTTTGTTTTATAATTATAAAGTATTAATACTGTCTACTAAATAAGCAATCTAATGTCAGACATATTAGTTTTATACATCTTAACAATTACTGTCCACTCATATTTTTAACACTTAAGTGTGGGAATATTTTAGAGAATTTCTTTCCAATTCTGGATTACCCAGGATTTCCACAACTTTTACTATATGTTGTACATCTGGGAAATAGTTTTAAAAATTCCTTTTTATTTGCATTCAAGTTGAAATATCTTTTCACTTTACCTCCAAGTCTGAATTCATATAGATTACCTATTTCATTTACAAGAAAAATAATTAAGGAAAATAAAGACATTTTCTTCACTAAAATATACATTCAGAGTTATAGTCCCCACACATGGCAGGTAGATAGTATTCCATTACTTAGCCATCAATCAAATAATATTTTTAAATGAATTACTCAACAGAATTAAAATGTTTCCTGACAGCAGATAACACACTGGTAAAATTGTCTGTTTCATTAAATTCCCTTGTGAATTCACACTAGAAAAAAATTCACAGCAAGAAAATCAAATCTATTTCCTTCTCCTTCCATATTTTAAGAGTTTCTTATATCTACTTCTTCCAGAGAACATTTCCTCACTGTTAAGATCTTGCCTCAAATATACTTTGGAGTGTGTTAATAATTCACTTTTCTCAATAAGAAATACTTTTTAAATGATCTAAGGAAAAGCCTCATCTCTATGTTTTATTCAAATAATGTCCCTTAAACTCTCCTCAGTGGTGTTGTCTTCTGTAGTGATGTAAAATTTTAGAGGTATTTTCCAAGCTGCAATTCAGGCGCCCAAGGTAATCATTGAAAAATTTCCCCATTAGAATAAACTCTAGAACAAGTGAGCAGTCGTTAAGAATTACTACAGAAGAAAAGAAATGAATATTTTTAGAAAGAAGTGAACTAATAAAATTATATTAAAAATCATAAAACTTTGGAGATAAATTTTACGACATAATATTTCCATACCCATAATATTAATAACCTGAAACAGATTAATTTATGCTATGGACATTTATAGAAAATTGTATGAAGTCAATTTCTAACCCTATTTTCAATTAATGACAGAATTTGAAGAATTCATGTTTATATTATTCAACAAAGTTGTAAGATATTTTACTTGGCTTTTGATGATTTGATATGTAAATAACAGTCATGTGAACACTAATTGATTCTGCTTTTATATATATTTCAAATTACTCAGTATGATATACTTTATGATAGTAAGTATTTTACATATCATTATTTTGTTTATGACAATATAAGCTTTCTGAAATGGATGCCTTGTAGTTATAATGTTATATACTGTTTTAAAATACATGGTTTAGTAATAAAATGTCCAATTTCAATTTCTAACTCCATTCACTTTACTTTTCAGGGTTATAACGTTATACTTTTTCTTATGTTTCTATTTCCTTTCTCTTGCCATTTCTAATATTATTTTTTTTTAAACAGTAAGTCATTTGGAAAGTCTATTCCTACCACTTCCATCAGAACTCAGCTCTGCATGGAAGAGGTGAAAAGGCTTCTGGGAAAATGGTGGAGCCACAGTCCCAGCCATGAAGCTAGACAACTGTCTCTCACAAGTTAGGAGGATCATTTCATTATTGGCCACTAATAGTTCATCATTCAGATTCACTTGCTCAGTGCTGACCAAATCAAACAGGACCTTCCACTTTGTTGTAAAAGAAAGAGGTTTTATTTAAACCTAGCTCTAAGAGATGGCAGGTCCCATTTTCCTCAAACAACCTCATCATATGAAGAAGAGCAATGTGTGGGGAAAATACCATGAAGCAACAGACCTCTCCAGGCTCTTTCACCTCTTCCTGCTCTCAGACCTCTCCATCATTTGCCTGTGGAGATGAAGTTGGACTTTGACCTCCTCATCTCACCATCTGTATATTCTTTTTTCCATCTGGGCTGAGGAGTGTTAGGGATTGGTCTTAATTCCCTAAGCTTGAGGAAGTTTGAAGAAGATACTTGTTAATCTAACTTTAAAATTTCCAGTTTGCAGAGATGGTTATGAACTCAAAATGGATAACAAGACTTAAATATAAGATGAGAAATTCTGCATCTGCTAGAAGAAACCGTAGAGAAATGATTCTAGATTTTGGGATGACAAAAGGTTTTTGGACAAAAGCTTAGGAAATGAAAGCAATAGTAAATAAATGGGTTAATATCATAAAGCTTTCACACAGCAAGAATAAAACAGACCACAATCTACGAAATGCAAGAAAATAATATCCAATCATATATGACAAGGAATTGGTATGAAAATATATAAGGACCTCTAAAAACACAAAATGGAGGACCACACAACAGCTGCCTGGGGGGGGTGCTCATTACTTATTATTGGGGTGTATAAATCAAAACCATGAAAAAATATTATGTTACACCCCAACAAATAGCTACTAGGAAGAAAACTAAACAAGTTCTGTTGATCATCATCTGAGAAAAGGGTATCTTTACACACTGTTTCCAGGAAGATACATTTTTAGACATCTCCACACTCATGCGTGTATCAGCACTATGTACAGTAGCCAAGTCAGGAAAACAATCTACATGCCCAGCATTGCCTGTTGGGAAGAAAAAGTACAGTACATTTACCCAATGGAATACTATTTTCAATAACATGACTGGCACTAGAAATCTATTAACTGAAATAAGCTCAGCACAGAAAACAAGTATCACATGATGTCAATCAGGTGTGGAATCAAAACAAAACAAAACCCAACACTTACCTAGAGAAGTTGAGAACCGAGGGCAGTTAGCCGAGGCTGGAGACTGCAAAGCGTGGAGGAGGGTGAGAGCTGGACACAGAAGAACAATTAAATCCTTCCTATCCATGAACACCTGAGCTGGGTAGTTTTGTTTAATAACGTTTTAGAAAAATCTGAGAGTAGTTTTATATTGTGTTGCTTTATTAAGGAATAAAAGAATAGAAAGCACATTTACCAAAGTTATACGGTTACTTTCACCAAGGACTGAATCATATCTAGATCTTTCTGACTTAAAAGCTACTATTCCTACTTTATTATTTGGGAAAAAGGAGATGAATTAGTTATATATTCTTATGTGTGATTATTTTCCATATCTTCTATTTTTAATTCTTTTTATTAATGTATTTATTCATGTACTTGATGGTCCAGGTACAGTACACATTTTAATACCTTTTTTCACTCCCTATGCCTGGCTTTATATTGAAGTTGGCCTTTCTTACTTAGTTCACTTGATGTTATTACTTCAAGGTGCCTCTAGTTTCTTACAAATGACTCAAATTTATCTTTCCTTATGGCAGAGCACATTAAACAGAATGCAAGAATATGTCTAAATACCACATACTCTTTATCAATTCCTCTGTTAGTAGGCATATAGTGTGTTTAATTGTGCTAGTTTAAACATGGATATATATATATGTATATATGCATATATATACATATATATATTAATACAATGTCTTTATTGTTTTCATAAAGATGCTTAAAATAGGCTCCTGAGTGTAGAGCACACTCCAGCAACACATCACTTACATAGACACACTTGCATCTTCACTGAGGTTCTGCATCACTTCCGTTCTGTAAGAAAACACCCTGGGCAGCGTTTATCACTTGTCTTTGCACATTAACTATGTCTCTTTTCCTCTACTGTGTTTCACTGACAGGTGCCCTAAGAAGATATGCGCTCAGTGCTTAGGGCTTTGAGATTTATTTCTTCCTCTGTAAAATCCCTGTAAAAAGTAATATTTACTTTCTCACTGAAACAAAATTAATGCAAATCAAAACTAAACAGTGGTTTTTCATGGAGAATATTATTACAAATGAATGCACTAAGAGGAGCTCATTTAAAGTTCAAATGCTAATACGTGCTGTATTTTCAAAACAAGAACATGGGCTTCAGAGAAAACCTTGATTGGGGTCCTAGGTTCTATTCAAGGTCATGCATCTGATTTGTTAAACAATCTTGGCCAAAGTCACTTGGGACCTTCCCTTATATCTAGTGAGTTTTCCTTCCATCTGTAAAATGTTAGGCTAATGACACATGTTTATTTGTGAAGTGTTTTGGTCCGCTCAGAGCAAAAAAGTCACAAGTGTAAACATTGTTATTATTATATTTATTAATTGCAGAGGATGGCTTCAGTGCACCTTCTTTATTTAACAATCCTGCTTGCAGCTGTGAAAACATTTTGCTTAACGCAGGCAATTATCTGAGGCAGTCAGAGCAGAACTCACAGGGAAGGCGGCTGCTACAGGAGCTGTGAGGAAAATCATGGTGCTGAAGAAAAAGAAGTTGCAGGTAGTATTGAAACAGCGAGTGACAATGTTGGGTGAGGTGTGTGAAAGATGGAGCCAGACATATAGATATGTATGTACACACAGATGCACTGCTCCATGTTTATGGCCAAAGAAAGCAAGCACCATGGGGTTCTTCGCTTGTTCTTATTGTCATTCTCCTACCTTCACTAACTTCCAGTGGCCAGTTTCCCCTTTCATTGGGCTTCCTTTTGTGTGCAAAATATACTGAATATCGTATCTTAATAAATACCAATATATGAAAATATTATAATAAAATAGAGACATAAAGAAAAATAAGATGAGGGCAATTATGATAAAAGTATTTGTATGTGAAAATTACATATTTTTCACTTTGGGGCTTCCATAGCCAACGACATCTGTTCAGTTTGGCACCGGGCAGTGTTTACTTCTCTTTGCCTCTATTTTTGTTTTCTTTTACTGAATCTCTTTACCCACATGTTAACTTATTTTCAATATCCAAATGTACTTATAGTTGTGAATGGCTATTATCCTTTTGTACAATATAGTCGATGTCGTTTCTGCATCTCCTGATGTCAGAAAACATGTCGCTGCTGTGGAAATGCGCGGAAGGGAGGGAGGCACACCCTCATTACACATCCGGGGCCAGGATAAAGCTCCTCCTCCTTTCGTGTACCCAATGCTTCACCACGCAGGGGAATTAACAGTCTGTCTGCTGTAACAAGTCCGCTTGTTTTCTTCAGTGGAAACAAGGTTAGATTTTCCGTCTGGTGACGAGTGGACTCTTCAGTGGCAAACGGAACAAAAAGGAGAAATAAAGGAAACATACTAGAAGAGCACGACTGAACACGGCAATGAAATCATTTAGCGTTGTCAATCTAACCACCATTCTTTACTTCTGTCCTTTATAATCTTGTAATGACTTCTTTTCATTTTCTTTTTTATTCTCTTAATTTACTTTCTCCTCTCACTAGGTATTGGAGGCTTACAGGTGGGCCTTTTATTCCTGAGGGGAAAAAATGATTTAAAGTATACATCAGACAGTAAACTTCAATAAAGAAAAAGAGTGAATTGACTGCTCAGATTCTTCAGGTAGATATTTTTTAAAAGTCAGTGTGAGCGTTCTGTCAAAAGGACCCCTAGTGCTGTTTTACAACAACCAAACTAAGCAGTTTTCAGGATGCATCTTTCTCTGGTTTATGCAAGTTCATTAAGAGACACTCTTAGAATATGATATTAAATTTATGTTTAACCTCATTTAGAGAGGGTTGGATCAATAATAATGTTTGCTTAATGTCACATTGTAACCCTTAGTTTGTACAAAGACATCCTTTTGTTTTGTTTATTCAGGACATTCATACACTTGGCTATCTTCTCTACTCTGTTACTTTATTAAACTTATTTGTTGCACATATTTAATTGAGTGCTGTTGTTTTTAAGATTTATGTGTCACTTTAGGTGAATTTTAATCTGTTTTTAAAGGGCAATTGCTTTAAATGGTTTAGTTTTGTTTTCTGAGGCAGGTACTTGGTGATCAGTTAGTTAATCTTTAAGTTTAATTAGAATAGTTTAATATAAAATCTTCATATTAGGAAAAGATTTATGAGCAGGTAGGACCTGGGTAGGATTTCCATAGCTATTAATTCTCTCCAACCTGACGCGTTGGAGATTTCACATCCTCCAATCTGTCTGGATTTTGCCATTTCCCTAGAGGTTGTTCTTTTTTTTTTTTTTTTTTTCAGAATTTGTTCTTTTCTAAGTCTTGTTGATTGTTAGCCTATGCACAAATACATACAGATTTTCTCAAAGACTCAAGCAACCCTTATTCAGATTTTAGATGGCCTCATCCTGGACTGTAATGTAGTTCCCAGTTCCCAGCTCCCAAGCTCACTAAACTCTCAGTGCCTCTTTGCTACTCCCAGTAGGGAAACAAAGAATATTTGCACATGTTTCTGTACTCAAGTATGGCAAGATAACGCCAGGATGATTTGTTCTATCATCACCACGGATGGAAGTATGAAATTAATTTCAAAACCATACCTTTTCTGCTTAGTTTGTATCACTGCTTTATCAAATATTTAACATATATTGAAGAACTTTTCCAAGTGATAAAAGATGTGCTTCCCTGGATTCTGAATAAATTAAGTAGTACAAATGTAGTCTTCTAACTGACTAGATTTTTAAATATCAGCTCAAAAAGTTTCCACAGGCCCATCTCTCTGATATAGGTGCTCCTGGGAAAAAAATAGTGTTAGAATGTTTGCCCATATAACAAGAAAAAGAGAGGAAAAAAACCAGCCTTTTCAGACAGTTCACTTGATCATAGTCCTAAAAAAAATGATATGATAGTGAACAGTATATTTATTATGTTCTTTAATAATATATTCATAAGGTATTAATCTGTTACCACCTTCAATAGATGGAGCTATGCGTGGTTCCTGCTTTTGAAATCTTATATGCTCTGTTCAAGAAGGATCTTAGTGAATAAACAGGTCTTTCAAAAAAATCTAAATGTATAAAATAAAATGTCTTGAGAAAAATGAATTATGTAATTTAAATAAAATAATCCTGAAAAGCTGTGGAAATTTAAATTATTAAAATTTTGGGCCTAAAGGTTAGCTCAGTGGCTCCGGCGCCTGCCTCGCAAGCGCAAGGTCCTGAGTTTGATCCCCGGTAACCACATATAATGCTGGGCGTGGAGACTCACGCCCACCAATAATCAACACCGTATACCACAATGCCGGACGTGGTGGCTCACACCTGTCCCAGCACTCAGGAGGCAGAGACAGGAGGATTGCTGAGTCGCGGTGGCTTGCCTGGGCACCATAGTGAGCTCAGGACCAGCCTGAACTACAAAGCGAGACCCTGTCTCTAAAAGAAGAAAAAAAAAATTATCAGACACTGGCATTGATTCAAACAGAAAGATTTTTCTGAATCAATAAAATTAAAAAGTAACTTATTAATATAATAGAGTATGAAAAAGAGAAAGCCATGAAGCAAACTGTTTTAGTATTAAAGCACAAAATTGTGAATAGTTATATAACATCCTCACAAATAATAAAGGTAAACACAAAACAGCCATGTTAGAGTGTAATGGCATTAAAAATGTGAACTTCAGCTGGGTGTGGTGGCTCACGCCTGTAATCCCAGCACTCGGGGGGCAGAGGCAGGAGGATTGCTGAGTTTGAGGCTTGCCTGGACTACATAGTGAGCTCAGAGCCAGCCTGAACTACAAAGCAAGACCCTGCTTCAAAAAGGAAAAAAAAAATGTGAACTTTATAGTATGATTTTAGTCCAGATTTTAAGATTTCTGAAATGTACAGAACATAAGCTGAAATTTGTTCTCTTAAACTCCTATATTCTTCATCTACATGACTAAATAGTTCACAACATGAATTCCAACCAAAAGAGATTATAGACCAAACCTCCTAGAAAAACTTAAAATAATATATATTTTGAGAAAATTTTGATTTACAATAATAACCTAGCAGCTTAAAATAGATTATGATATATGACATAGTAATAAATGAGAAGTACCTTTATGGAATATCTATATTAAATAATATAATATGATTTTATTTAGTAAGAAAAAGTAGTAACAGTCTTTCACAATTTAAATACTGAGTTTAGAAAAGCTGACGGTGAATTATCTATTATGACAGTGTATTTTTAAAAGTCTGATGAGTCTGGTCAATATATTTTAATTATGATCACAATACAATTTTTTCTGTTCGTGAGTTTCTGTTCAAATTTTCAAACAAATAATAAAAATGATTGACTAGAATTAGGATAAGTTTTTTTTTTCCTATTTCATTTTCTTGGACCTTATCATAATTTAGAAACATCCAACTTTAAAAAAATATAATTGATGTGACCTTTAGTATGTTTTAAAGAATATAGAAGTATATAAATAAAACCTGTAACATTTGAATAGTCTTAAGAGCAAAAACAGAGACCATTTTAGAAAAGCTTACACCTTAAAAGTTTTACATTATAAAAAGTTACAGACCTTACATACTACTTTCATCATTGAATTACAAAAAGTCTGTGTGTGTATGTATGTATGCGCGTGTGTTTGTGCATGACAGTGTGTCTATGTGCATGTGGTAATATTTACATAGTCTTCTGATTTTCTTACATTTCTTTCAGCAGGTTATTTTTTTCTTTAATAACTGTATAAACTATATAAACTTTTGTATCTGAGGGAGAAATCAGATTGTGTGCAAAAGTAATGGCAGCATTACTATTCATATATATATATATATATATATATATATATATTTAATTTTCCATTTTGTAATTATTCATCAATACCTCTTAACATTTTCTTTCCTCCAAACTGAGACATATTCAAGCTATCCGAAACGAAGGGTATAGTAAATCTTTTCAATCAGTTTGTGGACACTTGAAATCCTCATGTAAATGTTGTCTCTCATGTGGAGAATAATACTATGTACACCTAAAAATCAATGAAAACATTTAAAGGGATGTTTATAGAGACACTATTCAATAATGAAGATGTCTAATGAGAAAAAACTTAAAATCGTTGGTAATCATACCAACACCTACTAATCAGGAAAATATCATTGGATTACTATTAGCACAGTCAAAATTACAAGACTAGGTAAGAACAAAAAAGTATTTATATCAGAAAGAATTATAAAAAGGAATTTATAGCAAAAAATGCAATAAAAATCCTCAAATCAATAACAATGAAAAATTATTCCTTAGAAATCAGAAAAAGAAGAAAATAACTCAAAAGTTATTATGAAATAATAATTAAATTCAAAGGAGATATGAATTAAAATTAGAGTAAAATAATAGAAAAGACCAATAGAGCTAAGAGCTTGATTTTAGAAAGATAAATTCAACAAATGTTTAGTAATACAAAGTTAAAGAATATGCAAATAAAATTAAAAATAAAAAATAGATATTACAAAAGATACTATAAGAATTCAAGGGTAACAAAACTGGTATTAACAGTTACACTCTAAATTTTGAATTACTTAGTAGAAAAAATAATCATAATCAGCCAACCAAGCAGAATAATGAAGAAATCAAAATTTATATATGACTATTACTGAATGATTAATACTTTTATACAAATAGCTCAAATTTTGAACACTTCTCTGCTACATCAAAGACTTATGCACAATGTTCTTCCAAATCTTTCAAAAAATTGAAGAGCCAGTATTACTTTTCAATTCAATTAATAGGACTGCTATTACTATGATACCAGGCTCAGACAGGAAAAGAAAATTATAGACCACTATCTCTAATGAAGAGAGATGCAGAAATCCTCAAGAAAATAGCAACAAATCAAACTCAAGTGTATTAAAAATGTCATTAATTCTGATCACATGAGATTATGTATGGAATATAATGGCAATTCAAAATAAAATAATAAATGTGATTTAAATATTAACAGAATGAAAGAGACAAAACACATTTCTCTCCAAAGATCTATAAAAGACCGTTCACAAAATTCAACATTTTATTAAAACCTCCTTCTAAGCAAATTAAATACACAAAAATACAACTAAATATAATGAAATGGATAGTATTTTAACACAACAAAGAACACCATCATTAGTGTTATGGAAACATATAACACTTTCTACACAATACCAAATTAAGAATATCCATTTTTACTATCATAACAGTTTACATAGTTTAAGTAAGTCTATAGCCCTTTGTTTGAGCAATTCATGCCAAGAAATTTCTAGACTACAAATCTGTATCATTATATATTCTGCATCATTGTCAGTTGTATTATGAGTAATTTTACCCTGTCTCTGGCTTTGAACTTTGTTTTCATAGCAATAAATTACAAACCACAAAATTTAGATACATAGTACACACAAAAATACACAAAATAAAATATAAAGTGCTCTTTCAAATGTCAGAGTAAAAAGCAAGTGACAGCAGACATAATCATACTCATATTTACATGAAATTTTAGAATAGGTTAAGCTAATCTATGTTAGAAGAAAATAATTTGCTGTTGGCTTGGGGCATAGATTAGATAAATATGAATGTGCTTGATAATGAGGAAAAATTGTATGGAGCTAAAGGTTTTTTAGCTTTTTTAAACATTTTTAAATTGAATTATTTATTGGTACATTTCATATACAGCTCACAATCACACTCAACATTGGGGAATTTGTACCAGTATATGACAGATGTTAATTCTTATTTTTACCTGTATCCCTACCTACCCCACAACCTCCCAACCCTTATATACATGCTGTTTCTTTTTCTTTCCATCATATTTATTCTTTCCCCTCATTACGTTCCCCCACCATATTCCCTTTGAGTATTTATCATTTTGTAAAATCTATTATACATTCTAGAACTCATTTACATCTACAGATTCTCATACCAGAAAAAAGATATGTTATTTATATATCTATGATCTATTTATTTCACTTATTAGTGTGTCCACAAGGTGTATCCATTTGCACATAAATGAATGAAACATCATTTTTATGGCAAAGTAATACTTCATTTTATAAAAATAAACATATCTTATTTATCCAGTCTCCAGGTGATGGGCATCTGCCCTTCTCTACTGCTGGTATGATTGTAGTCATGTACAACCATTGTGGAGATGAGTGTGGAGATTCCTCAGAAAACTAGGATTAAAGGTCCCATTTGACCCTGCTATTTCCCTGCTAGGAATATACCCAGAGGGATTAAAAGATTCATATTTTAAAGACACATGTATACCCATGTTCATAACAGCTCAGTTTGTAATAGCCTACTCTTGGAAACAAACCAATTTTTTTTTTCTTAATTGTGAAGTCATTACTCAGAATAGATGCTATTCAAAATCAATACATTTAAAATTTGTGCATTATTCTTTCATTGTATTTTTATTGTGAAATAGGTACATTTTATGTGCACATAATGATCACACTCAGCATTGAAAATTTGTACCAGTATATGACATGATTTAATTCTCATTTTCCCATTTTCCACCCACCTTATGATGCCCACCTCCTATATACATAAGCTTTCTTTCCCTTTTTTTTTAAATTATCATCATATTTTTTCTTCCCCTTGTTACCCATGCACTGCATTTCCCTTTGAATATTTTCTATGTCACCAAATCTACCATATATTCTGGAGTTTAATTACATGTTCAGTTTTTCCTGCGAGGGAAAAGATATGACATTTACAGATCTGTGACCTATTTATTTCTCTTATGAATATGTCCTGAAAGTGCGTTCATTTGGGTACACATGACTCAAGCTTATCATTCTTTATGGCAGAACAGCACTCCATTTTATAGAAAAACCACATTTAAAAAAATTGAATTCTTTATTGGTGCATTTTCTATATGGCTCACAATCACGCTCAACATTGGGGAATTTTTAACAGTATATGACATGAGTTAATTCTCATTTTTACCCATATCCCTACCCACTCTACAATCTCTTTCCTCCTATATAAATATGCTTTCTTTTTCTTTTCAAATCATATTCTTTACCTCATTACATTTCATTTCCCCTACCACATTCCCTCTGAGTATTTCCTATTTCACAAAATCTGTCATACATTCTAGAACTCATTTATGTTTCCCCTTTTCTCACTATCACAATTATTTTTCTCTCCCCTTATTACTCGCACCTACCCCCATTTCCCTTTGAATATTTTCTATTTTACAATATCTATCAGACATTATAGAATTCATTTACATTTTCAGTTTCTCATATCCCAGAAAATATATAGTATTTACACATCTGTGACCTATTTATTTCATTTATGAATATGTCCTTAAGCTATATCCATTTGAGTATGAGTGACTCAAACATCATTCTTTATGGCAGTGTAATGCTCCACTTCATTTATAAAAAAGCACACTTCTACTGCCCATTGTATGTAAATAGCTGGATTAAGGAGTTAGGTCATAAGAAGTGACACAGTTCTCACACTCAATGCTAGGGACTGCTGAAGAGGGTGAGGGAAAGGGAAATCCTTTCAGTATTCCTGGGCCCAGAAATCCATGCAGCATATCCAATCAATCTTGTTCTCATTTAAATTCCATTTGTGTTACAAATATTTTACCAAACACATTCTTACCCAATAAGAATGTGTTTTTTCTCATTTATGTGTAATATAAGGTACTTATTTAATATGCATATTTTAGTCACCTAAAATGTAGAAATAAATGTCATTTGAGAGAACAATTATTTTCATAAAATAAATACAGAAAAGGCTATTTAAATTTTAGTTCTACAAAACTTTAGAAATGCTTATCTGAAAATATTCTTTGTAATTTTAAGAAACATTAAGTTTTTTAAAACATTTTCTTTGGGGGGATTCTGAAGTGCATTACAATTAACTGGAAAAAAGTTATCACAATCAAAACGAAGCTAACTTAAATGCAGTCTATTAAATAGGCACACATGCACTATAAGATGTATGTGATTGTATAATTAATCCTTGTTTCAACAAAGTTGAAAAGCTAAAAATTAGAAGATATTATTTTATTCTGCAGCAAACTGAAAGGAAGTTAAAAAACATAAAAATAGAAACTAGATAGGGAGAAACAGATATATACTTTTTTTTTTTTTTTTTTTTTTTTTGAGACAGGGTCTTGCTTTGTAGTTCAGGCTGGCTCTGAGTTCACTATGTAGTTCAGGTAAGCCTCGAACTCAGCAATCCTCCTGTCTCTGCTCCCGAGTGCTGGGATTACAGGGGTGATCCACCACGCCCGGCTATACTATTTGACAATAAATAAAAAAGTCACTTTCTTGTTGTTAAAATTAAACCAACGAAACCTATTTGATGAAATGGAATATTCTGCGGTATAATTCTGGTAGTGTTTATCTTTGTAAAGCCGTACAATCACAAGTTAAAAAGTGGTGAAAGCAATCTTTAGAATGCTTGTGTAAAAAACAACTTTAGAATGCTTTTGTAAAAATTTTTGGCTAGCTTAACTTTTCAACATTATTCCAACCTATCTATCCTTCGTGAAGTGGCCATCCGAAGCATGTGGCGCAGACGGCTGGCCCTTGGCCCTCCGGAAGCAATGCGGAATGATGTCAGGTTGTTCCTGCATGTTTACCGCAATCCGTGTTTGGGGGTGGTGGTGGTGGCTGGAGGTAGGTGATAACACACAGTTGTTTTACTGAAAACAGAAAGAAAGTATAACTTGGTAGCAATGAATAAACCCGCTCAACTCTAGGAATAAGACTACAAACACCAGTGGTTGAAAACTTTGCTTGTATGGTGAAAGCTTCCCAAAATAGATTAAAAGGAATATAGAAATATTTTTCAGGCACATAAATAAGTCCCATACCATGAAATAATATTATTATGGAGAAAAACTTTATTATGAAGAAGTCTGTTTTGGGTGGTTGATGCCACAGACTCTCATTTAAATATGTACAATGAGTGGTCAAATTCAACCCCCAATTTTTCTGTCGTGAAACTTTTCAATTAGTTCTATCAAATAACATTTTTTAAAAATTTGAATCCTTATTGGTATGTTACATACATACGTCATGATCACACACTGTATTGAGAATTTGTACCCATATATGACATGACTTAATTCTGATTTTTTCCCAGTCCCCCACTCAACATACAACCCCTGCCCCTATCTCCATAAGCTTTGTTTCCCTTTTTTCTATTACCATCATATTTTTTTCCCTTGTTACATACCCCTACAGCCCATTTCCCTTTGAATATTTTCTATTTCACAATATCTACCATATATTCTAGAGCTCATTTATATCTTCAGCTTCTCATACCAAAGAAAAGATGTAATATTTACAGATCTGTGACCTATTTGTTTCACTTATAGGTATGTCACATTTTTAACATATTTCATCCCACTTACATAGAAGGATATTAATGCAAAATCTGGCTTACAGTTGTTTTACTAACAAAAAGTATTGTAAAAATTAAGTGTATAATAAAGAAAAAATGTGACGATAATAAAAAGGGGAAACTATATATATATATATATTTAGGGGGTGGGGGATTGTGGGGTGGGGAGGAAAATGGGAAAAATGAGAATTGAATTATGTCATATACTGGTACAAATTCCCAGTGTCTAGTGTGATTATATGATGTGTATATACAATGTACCATTGAAGATAAAAGTTTAAAAAATAATATATCAATGATACATACATATGGAAAATAGTCACCTTTCAGAGGAAAATAAAATAATGGACTGCCCCGATAATATGAGTACCTTTCCTGAATCTGTCCCAGATCCCCATATATACTAAACTTGTTGTTTAATGAGCCAAAATAGTACCCGTAGTTTGTTGTGTGCACTGACACCGAATCACTCCTGATATAAAATCTGTACTCCAGCCAGGGGCTGCAATGGGCCACGTACTGGGTTTATGGTCCAACAGGAACAGGCCAGTAAGGCCTGCACTGCCATTTAAGGCCTGTGCTTGAGACCTTGAAGGAAAGGTTATGGAGGTTGTGACAATACATTTTGTATTTTTTTTTTTAGCGTAATGATATTCTGATTCAAAGCCTGTAAATTAGTAAGATTTGGAAAATAAGAGAATGACTTTAAAATTACAGATAATGCAAATATTTAAGATAGCATCACTGGTCCTTTTTAATATAACAGGTCATAATTTTGATGCACAAATGAAAAAGTAAAACTTACTGGTTTTGACTGCACATATTAGAAATCAAGTGGCAAAAATTCCTTATTATTTTCTCTATGAAATAAAAT
Source organism: Thryonomys swinderianus (assembly GCA_004025085.1). Classification (NCBI taxonomy): domain Eukaryota; kingdom Metazoa; phylum Chordata; class Mammalia; order Rodentia; family Thryonomyidae; genus Thryonomys; species Thryonomys swinderianus. Next base: position 2,185 of record PVIC010031065.1, on the reverse strand, counting down.
TTATTTTGGCATTCAATATAAAATCTTTAGAAAATTAACCCTCATATTTATGATTTTTAATTTATGGCAGTTGCTAATATACATGGGTTGACATTAAGATATGATTGTCTTAAAATGCTTTAAGGTATAACCAAAAACAAGTTTTAATATCTAAATTTTGTGTTGCATTTAACTTTTCTATACTTGGCCACAAACCAGTATCTAAGAATCACCCAGAAGCCTAGTGTCTAGCGAAGATCTGATCTTCACCTTCACGATGTCACCTTCACCTTTAAAATTCAAGTAGTTAAAAATAAGTGTATTTAATATGGCAGCATTTTTCACGACAATATATATTTAATAATTTATTTTTTCTCATTCTTTATTCAAGTCCTTATGTGAAAAGTAACAGACTATAATACATTTATATGAATTTTCACATACATACACACATATGTATATATATGATTAGGAGCTTGACTTTTCAAGCCCTTTTTAAGGCACCGATTTATTCATGAAATATAGCTCCTAGAGGTACTACTTTTCTCTTTTGCCTGCTGGTGATCAAATGCAAGAGGTGATGCTGCTGAGCTACCTTTGCATCCCTGGCCCAAGATACGACTCTTTATGGTGCTGCATTGTGTGATTAAGTATGAACATGGATTCTGGAGCATGTGTGAGCATACAAACCATCACATAGGCATCCGACCACTGAAAGATTCATTAATTATCCTTAGAGAATGCTTCAATTTTTCAGGCCTAATTAGCCTCCAAAATTCACTTAATTTTATCTTTCTAATAATGAAAAATAAATACTGTGCTTAAAGAATAATGGAAAATTGCAGATTCACAATTTATAATGCCTGATTTCTCACACAATACCTACTCAAACACATTGTATTTAATTTGACAGTACCTATCTTCTTCTTGGGAGACACACATGCAAATCTATAATACATTTACAACAAATGAAAAATTTATAATACATTTATAACAAGCAGTGTTAAATAATCAGTATTAAAGTACACTTTATACTGCCAAACAGTAATAGGTGACATTAACAACAAAGTATAGAATTGGATAAAGATATTTTTCTATGTAAGCAAATAATTATTAAATTTAAATAGACATTTAAATGAGATCATACTTTTCTATATTGGAAGGCAAATATTTTGTTTATGTTTTGAGTATTAATTTTAAAATATCAATAAGTTTTTAAAAATTGCAATGCTTTTTCCTACTATTTCAGATATTGTAAGATTCAATTGAAAAGTTCAGAGATACCAAGTGAAATTTAGAAAATTTTCTATGTAGATCATATGGACGACTTCTCCTTTAAGTGTCAAAGCACATAGCAATAATGATTATTATTCATCTGATGGGGAATTTTCTACTTAGTCTTTCAGTATTACACTAGACACGTAGTAATATATATTAGCTATATAGAAGTTATAGGCAGAATTATCCTACAATTTAATTGTAGCTTCTTAACAACATGTTGCTTATGCTAATTAAATGAAATTTTATTATTTAAAATGATAAGGGTGACGATTTTTTTTTTTTTTTTGAGACAGGGTCTTGCTTTGTAGTTCAGGCTGGCTCTGAGCTCACTATGTAGCCTAGGCAAGCCTCGAACTCAGCAATCCTCCTGTCTCTGCCTCCTGAATGCTGGGATTACAGGCGTTAGCCACCACGCCAGGCACTGTGGTATGCGGTATTGATTATTGGTGGGCGTGAATCTCCACGCCCAGCGTTGTATGTGGTTACTGGGGATCGAAGTCAGGACCTTGCTCTTGCGAGGCAGGCACCAGAACCACTGAGCTAACCCTCTGGCCCAGGGAGACAAATTTTTACACAAATTGAACAACAGATTTTGATGACAGTCACAAATCTGAAGGATGGCTGCCATGTAATTCTACCGGAATTAATAATCTATTCATTTCATGCTGCTAACACTCAATGCCCTAGATAAAGTAACTTACAGTGAGTACAGTTGGGAAGTCCAAAACTCAGAGGCATGCAGAAAGACAGAGACAGAGAGACAGAGAAAGGGAGAGAAGGAGAGTCTGTTATGAGTCCATTTTGCAACAACAAAACTTGCTTTCACAATAACAAGATTAATTCATTCATGGAGGCAAAGCCTTCCGAACAATGTTGAATTAAACATTAGCTGTTTGGAGAAGACACTTTCGAACTATAATAACTA
>PVIC010031064.1:0-21540 GCA_004025085.1 Thryonomys swinderianus | reverse complement strand
CTTTCTTTCTTTCTTTCTTTCTTTCTTTCTTTCTTTCTTTCTTTCTTTCTTTCTTTCTTTCTTTCTTTCTTTCTTTCTTTCTTTCTTTCTTTCTTTCTTTCTTTCTTTCTTTCTTTCTTTCTTTCTTTCTTTCTTTCTGTACCAGGAATTGAACTTGGACATTTATGTATGCAAAGTAGAAGCTGTGCCACTTGAGCCAAATCCCAGGCCCTTCTGTTTTTTTTTCCCCCTTTTATTTCTTTAATTACACTTTTTTTCTTTAATTACACTTTACAAAGCCCAACTCAGTGCTCTCGGTTTTCCCGATCCCCTTTCCATTAAGCCAGCTCTAGGAAAGATAACTGACATCTTATGGTTATTGAGCAAAAGCAAAATAGAACAAAACAACCACAGGAGCAAACCAAACCCCACCAAACCAATCCAAACCAAAACAACTGTTAGCTGAATTATGTCTTTTTTAAAATTTACTTTTATCTGTATTAGTACATTTTATACACACATCAGGTGGTGGAAGGGTGAATTGTGTCTTTTAACTTGACCACAAATGCCCTTCTGTCCCCTCGGTAGGAGATAGCTTGAGAGGCAGAACAAAGCCTGAGTCTGGGGGTTGAACGTGACTGCAATTTGGGTGATTCTCTCATACACACTGGATAATTTTGTATTTGACTCAATATATTTGATTATAGTCATTTGTATACATGCTCATTTCCCACTAAAGAGTAAAATTCTTGAAGATAGAGACTTAATCATATTTATATTCCCACAAGCAATTATCATTTTAGTCCATGCTATGCTAATTTCTCTTTTCCTTCCCCTTTTTGGTGATTATTGACCCACAGGGAGAATGTCAAAATGTGACACCAATGAAAATGCCACCGGAATAGTCCAAGCAGAAATTAAGGTGAACCGGGATGTGACATGGGAAAAATATATAGATGACAAAGATGCCACAGAACTGCTTTGACAGGTACTGTGATTAATTGTCTGTGATGGTCAGGGAAGGAGGTAGCTGAAAATGGTGTTGTTGAGGGTTCAGATGACAAAGGAAGACTGGTTTGGCGGTAAGGGGAAATAACGATGCCATCCAATAGGAACATTTCAAGAAGGCTGAGGCAGTAGAGGTAGCAAAATGACTGGGACTCTAAAAAGAAGGCATAGGGTGAGTGATGTAAGAGTGAACTGAAGAGCTATTTATCAGCGCTCTGTTAACAAATATTCTGAAGGGTTTTGTTCCAGACATTATAATAGACATCTGGAGATACAGCAATGCAAAGAACAATACAGTCTTATTTCCTACAGAAATGGCAGCATTGAGAAACCAGCTTCTTTAAAGTCTAAAGGACACGCTCCATCTCACAGACAATGACCTACACTAAATATCTTTCCCTATATATATATATATTTAATTTAAATCCCACTACATCCTCTCCATTTACAGATGATCGTAAGTATTTACTCATTTAACAAATGAAAAACTGACAGGGAGAAATTGTGGTTTTTATTAAAGTCATAAAAAAAGTTAAAAACAAAGTTAGGAAAAGGTTCTGATTATATTTTTTCTGTTGTGATTTTAATATTAAGACTGAATATTTTATGGGCTTTAAGACAATTGTTTTTATCTTAGAGACAAAGTTTTTGTATTTCTTACCAGGATATTATTATCATTTCTTTGCTTTGATTACGGACAAAACAAATAACGATACTACACTCACTGTGCTCAGCCCTGAAATTCAGAGAGGAGCAAGATAATCTTTACGTTCACTGACCATACACTGAAGTGTGCAGCAAAGAAAAACAACTGAAGTCGCAAGTGGAAAGAAAAACTATGAAAGCCTAGCAAGGAAAAATACAAATTACTATTTTTTTGTTTTATTCTTGTTTGCTTCTTTGAGACAGTATCTCATTATGTGATTCAGGTGATCCTCAAACTCACAGCAATCCTCCTGTCTTACCCTCCTAAGTGCTGGGATTAGAAGTATGTGCCATAAAGTTCTCACACCTGGCCACAAATTACTGTTTATGCTTTATTATTATCTGGTCATTTTTTAACAATCTCAACTAATACATGCTTTTCTTTTCTAAGAATAGGACTTTTTAGAAACTTTCGTTTCCTGGATCCTTTGGCACAGTAGTTTAATTAACCTACTGACCACTTATCATGAGGTCTATATATGTATATAAAGGTATAGGAAATTTTTCTTTCTTATATAAGCTTATATCATGTGAGTTAAAATTATTAACAGATTTCAGTCTCCAAATTCTTCCCTCTCATTGGTCCAGAAAAAAAATCTTTTCATTTCTATTAAATTATTAATTAAAAAACATGACAACCATGAGTTCCTTATTTATGTATGCACGTTTTACCTGACTTGTACATGCTAATAACTTTCTGGGTGCCGGGGAATAAGATTATGTTGCTAGGCCTGCTCAGGAAGAGCCCCTTGTCTTAGGAGTATCAGCATATGAGATGAAGTTCATAATAGCACATTTCTTTCAGAAATTAAATCCACCCTATCAAGGCCAAATTAATACATGAAACAAAATAGTGCTAAGGAAATGGATTTCTCACTGTATTACTTCTTGATGAATAATTTACCAATGAGTTCCATCCTAGGAGAATGTTCATAAGTTGGAGTTGTTGGTAACCCAACAAAGTGAGTCTTAAATATAGTACACCTGCAAATTTTAAATAGTACACTGTGAAAGTTTGCAACTTGAATGTTTGTTGAGCACTGACCATACACACTGAATACAATCTTACTGTATATGCCAGACTCACTTATTTTACTGACACTATCAGTGCACGTATTTGTAAAGTACTAAATATTTGAGAGGAAAAAGGAATAGGGTTGTTGTGTAATAGCTTTTACAATAGTTCCAATCTGTTTCATCTACTATTTTTTCTCCAAAACTTTACCTTGGTCATTATCATCTTTTATTAGAAAAAGTGAGAACAAACACAAAAAAATTAAGAAATTTATTAAAATCATCAAATACCTTAGTGACTGTGCTGGGTTTAGGTCCACTTTCTGTTTATATTTTCAGCACTGCTTTTATTACACAAACCCAATTATCTGTTGGATTTATAGAATATTTTTTAGCTGTATCTTCTGGGAAACACAATCTCTGGCTTGAGTTTTGTTTGTTAATATACTTCCCATATGGCTACTTTGTGGGAGGCTTAAAAGAAGAGATTATTTTCTAATAATTGAATCATACACTTGTGGTGATTTCCAGTGGACTTCTGCGGCGACGCTTCCGGTTTGGTGAGGCACCCAACCACGCACGAGCTTCCTGTGCAGCCTGAAGCACCCGCAAGGATCATGCGCCCTTTCATCCTGACTGCCAACCTGAGTACCCTCTGGAGAGGCAGTGCGATCACCTAGCCAGCATCGCCATCGGTGGATCAGTTCCCTCAGGTTCAGAGACGAATGTGCTCTCAGGTGTGACTCCACCGGGGAGAGCGTGTCGCTGGGGGGCGACCTGTCAGAGCAGGTCTTCCTGATCTCTGCTTCGCGCTGCGCTAATTGAACAGCTTTCCTCCACCACGCTGCCAGGTTTGACTCTGGAGTCAGCCAACGTGGACTCACACTTCTGAAACTGAACTGTGCTCAATCCCTCTAAGTTGCTAGCGTCTGGCATTTTGTATCACTAAATACAGAAAATCCGTAGCAGACGTGTGGGGTCATCATGATGGTTATACCTGACCACAGGGCTCAGAAGGTCTTGGCATAGTTTACGGGAGAACTTTGGCAAAGTTCAAGTCAGCCGACTAGAGAAACCCCAGAACGCTGTCCTGATGGGTGAACCGTTCTCATCTGCGCTCGGAGACCGGCGTGCGAGCAGGAATTGGGGAGCAAAGCCAGGCTTGCTGAGGTTTCGGCTGAGAATGAAGACTCATTTGGGATTGGAACTAGAAGCCATGCATATTTTATTCTGGTAAAGATTTAATTCTGGCAAAGATTTAATGACAGTCCTGGTCGGTTTTAGTCACGTGTTCATCCTGTTCTATCCCACAATGCCGGGCTTTAGCTCAGTGGTTCTAGCACCTGGATTGTAAATGCAAGCTTTGGGTTTGATCCCTGGTACCAAACACATAACAAAACAAAGCAAAACAATGCAATACAAAACAAAACAAAACCCCAACAAAACAAAAATTATTCTACTCCACTAATCTTTCCTTTTAGAATGGGATGTTTACCAGGTGCCATTTTCTACTGGGATTATGAAAATCTGTCTTTGATTTATAAGGATTTACTGATAAGACGTTGCTTTGAATCCCAAAAGTCTCTCTGATTAGCACTTTTGAGCAGTGCTGGAACTTTTGAAACTTTAGAGAAGATATTATTGTACCTTGATATAAGCAGGATAGATGCTTCACTTTAGGCACAATTATGACCTTGCTCTTGTGTTTATTTGGAGATATACTGTTTAAGGAGATGTGATTGGGTATCCTTTTGAGAAGGGGCAGACTTGGGACAGGAAATTTTAAGTGTCGTTTTCACTGGTGAAGTGGTCAGTAGGGGTATGACTCTGGAGAGGGATGATGGCTCTGGCACTCTTCCCTACTCTTTGCTGGCTGTGGTTCACGTGTTGACCAGCTCTACTCCACCACGTCTTTCACTAAGATACTTCTGTCTTGGCTCAGGTGACCATGGACTTAAACTTCTGCAATCATGAACCGGAAGAAACCTTTCCAGACTGAAATTATGGGTGTCTGCTACATTGTTCTAGCAATGGGAAAATTGATCAGTGTAGGCTATAGGCACAAGAGAATCTATTATGGGATCCTACAGCTCATGCAAGTTTCAGTAAAGCCAGATTACCAGAAAAAGTAGTTCGTGGCTGTTGGGTGAAGTTATTAACAATCTGGAAGTCGCAGTAGAGGCAAAGACTGTTATATTTTAGCTAAAACTTGTAACTCTAGTCACTCATGTCCACCTTGCCTATCCACATCCTTACATCAGAACAGGATCTGCTCCCATCAGAAATGTGCCAGCTTCCCTGGGCAGATGAACAGAACAAATTAGGATATGAAATTCTGAACCGCTGGGACTCGAGGTCCCAGCTGGTCGCTCGTTTCCATCATTGACTGTAATAAGGATGCTTGCCAGGTCTGTTGTGTTGGAGAAATAAGTATGCCATCTCTAGACTAACATTCTCTGCTTAACAATTTTATTCCTGACAATATCACCCTGAGGGTGATAAATAATTCATATGATACCTCATATTACTCAGATTTTCTGTGAGGGATTGACACCACTCCATTCACTGGAATCCTGATAATTGTTGCTCTTAATATACCTCTGTCATCATAATGAGGCAGAAAGTTTCTTTAAAGACTACTCTTGAAATTAAAATAAATGTAGAGAATATAGAGTCACAGATCTTTTAAGAAGCATTTTTTAATTGTCATGGATTTTCTGCTTAGTACGTTATATAATGAGGAACTTGTAAAAAAAAAAAAAGGGACAAGAATTTTGAAGCCCATAGAGAACTAACACTGTACTGTTGCTACCTAAGGATTTTGTTACGGCAAAGCAGTTTTAAGAAACTGGGAAGGCAGATTATTATATTACGAGAATGAAGGCACAGACTTAAGCCTAACTCAGTCTGTTGTGAAAGGAATTGACTAAATGAATACTTGTAGAAAAAGAACAAAGGTCAAGAGTATTTAATGACAGACTGCACTGAGCTGCTGTGAATATGCTGTAATGACATTAAACATAATAGATCTGTAATAAGAAACTGCTGCTTTTGAGCTGCTGAATTAAGTAGATGCAGGAATATCCCCCTCTAATTAATTAGAAATCAATGAAACACTACTTTATTTTTAATTAATCTGCAGCCTACTTTAAATGGAGGCAAGTTCCATTTTTACTTCATAAGTGTAATGATATATTTATATATTGATTAATCTGACAAAGTAAACCTTAAATGTATAACAGTCCTCACAACTGCTGCAGTTTTAGAGTTGAGTTTAGAAAGTTGCAATAAGGAAAACATTATTTTTGTAGCAATTTTATTGCTCCTGTTATAGGTATATTAATATCTGCACTATTAAAATGTTCCACACGTATGTACTGAGTGACAACTCTATGTTCAATATGTTCTTGATACTGAGTATTTAGCAGTGAATAAAACATAAAACTTCTTACTGGTATTTTGATGAAATCTCTAATTTAGCTTTTTCATTTGAGATTTAAAGAATATTCCCTTCATATTCCTTTCTACCTAAAATAATTCCCCAAAGGTACTATTAATAGGGTTTTTTTTACAAATGAAAAGAATAAAATTTCATTATGTGATTACCTCTAAAACACAGGAATTCTCAATAATTCTAAATAATTTTACATTGTGAATTAGTTATAAACAATAGAAACACTTTTCTTCTTGCCTTAAAAATCTTAGACAAAAATGCTTGTATTTGCATATTAAAAGCAGAGTGTAATGTATGGTAATGAATATCCAGTGAGCAATTTCTCTACTCACTTAATCTCAGAGATAATCACATTTAAGCAGATGATAAGTTGTTGAACCTTGCATATAAGGTTTAGCCTCTGACTATTAATGACTGATTAATCCTACTAATATACACAGTTGATGATAGTAGTTAGTCGGCCAAAGCTTCATGCGTGCCCATCTGAATATAGCATACTGTGCTAAATATCTACAGGGTGAATTACATGCATCCCTGTAGTTGAATTGTAGTTTATGTTTGGCCTTAGAGATTTAACTAATAAAAAATACTGTAACAAATAGTTGCAATTACATAACCTGTGATCATTTAGGAATGGAACCTTCATGATAGCAGAGATTCCGTGTGTCTTTAATTATACTCTTCATACCTAAAGATATGTGGGGGAACAAAATAGCTTACCAGTGCATTTTGTTAAATAAAAGAATGGATGAAGCAAGGTTTGCAATGGAGTGTACACAGGTGTATTCACTTGAGCTTAGGCCTGCTTGGAAGCTCAGTCACTAGGGGTAACGTTTTGATTGGAGGAGATAGCAACTACTTTGAATTTATCTGGCAAATGAAAATGCAGAGAATAGCATTTTCAGAAAAGATGTGTGTGGGGGGAATAGCTTTTCATTATTTTTATGGGATTAATATGGTGAGGGTTATGTAGATCACTGGACAGAAAACTCAAAGGTTTTTTTCTGGTACATATATAAAATAGCAACCAACATCCCTAACTCATCACTAAGTTCTTGAAACTTTGATCTTCTTCTTGATTGGGGAAATAATAATATTACTAATATTTATCCAAAGAGTAAAAATATTGACATAGCTTTACAGAGGCATTATATTAATGAGCTTACATACATATCTGTTTAATTATTACTATAATTATTAACTATTACTTTATATTATTCTCATTCCTGTTTTATGGGTAATGGAATAAGGCTTTCAGGGGGGTTGAATATATTAAATGATGTGACAAAGGCTTTCAAAATCTTGAAGTCCTATAAAGGATTTATCAAATTCCAAAGGACTCAAGATCCTAAAAGCTATAGCAGATAAAAGGCAGGGTTATGAGAGACTCGTAACGTTAGCATTAATATTTGCCAGTGGAGTGGGGCTAGTATTCCTTCCTGCTTTTCTTCTTCTTTCTTTGCTTCCTTTCTTTATTCACTCATCCCTTCATTCATGCCTTCCTTGAACCAATATGAGCTGACCAAATATTATATAGTGGAAATTTTCTTAAAGTTGAAAAGAATATTAAAAAACCCTGTCATTAAAGAAGTTAGAGTCCAAGGAAATATGCATGCAACTAAAGATGATGTGTTAGAATTATTGAATATTTACATATTTATCAACATATATAGAGATGGATAGATAAGATAGATGATAGATTAAAATGTGTTACACTGCATATGTACTAGCGGTTGGACAGGTTATTAAAGACAGATGAGCTAGGTAAAAATATTATAGGAAGTTGGACAGGGCTGGTCCATGAGAGGGTAAAAGAATGTGAAACACCCCACAGCTGCACAGGAGACACATCAGCTGAAAACCAGATCTCAAGATAAAGACAAGATGACCAGGTCTATATACCTCCTTAAAGAACACTGAGCCTGGTGGAATCTAGATAGACATCAGCCACGCCAGTGGGTGACCAGAGACCACGGGAGCCACCACTTTCTAGGAAAATTTTTGTTCTTTCCATCCACACTTCTTTTTTATTTTTTAATTGAATTCTTTATTGGTACGTTTTATATACACTTCACAGTCACACTCAACATCGGGGAATTTGTACCAGTATATGACAGAAGTTAATTCTCATTTTTACCCATCCATACTTCTCATGTGGCTTGTTTCCCAATCAAACCACCATCACCTAAGTGATGATACTTGTAACTTTATTGCACGTTCATGTCTGTGGCCCACACTGTACTCATGAGGGTTTCACCCTATAAAACTCCTCTGTAAAATGAATTCCCGGTGCTGCCCACTAGGGTTCCCTGCCTGCCGCTCAGGAGGTTTTCTATAAATAAATATCTTCCTACTTTTAACCTCTATTGTTCCTGGGACTCTGACTTCTAGAGAACAGGTGTACAGGTTGGGAGAATAATATCTCATGTTTTAACCCTGGTATTATTTTCTGTAACAATAGTAGGATCCTAATAAATACATAACTGTGGGAATAAGATAGATCTAAGTCTTCTGGGACTTTAATGAATACTTCTCAGAAAAAAGACATAATTGGAATTTTTGGCCAAAGAGTTTAAGTGTAGGTCTGGCTCATGAAGTGTCAGGCTGGTTTGAGGTGAATTGCAGGAATTTCTGGGTAGGAAATACACAATCCCATAGAATGGCTTATGAGTAGGTGCTCTAAGTTCCTATACAAAGACATACATTTGTACATAAAACCCATTATGTGAACATTCAAGGAATTTAGATTTCTCTTCTTCTACAGGCAGAAACAAAGCAGGAATGGGATAATATTAACATATTAGAAGGTTCTCCCGTAATATACAAGAAGAGTGAGGCCATGCATGGCTCCTCATGTGAGACAGCATCCGCCCTTCATACTACATATTCCCTTCAACTTTCTTTGCTCTTTCCCTAGAGTGCTTTTCCTTTGAACTCTCTTCACTTCTTCATTCATGGCTTGCTCCTAGTTACCTATTTGATTTGTCATCTGAAGATGATAATGAGTACCTATACATTTCCGACCCTGAACAAAGGCTAGGACCTGTGTCTAGCCTCTGTGTAAATAAAACGTGTTCTACTTACTCAGTGCCCTACTTTTTCCTACAACAGTAGCCGACTAGGAGTGTTGTGCACGTTATTCACTCTTTCTCTTTCTATAGTTTAAATGAATTTATGTGTAACCCTAAAAACACTTTAACTTTGTTTTTAACTCCATTAAAATGGCAGCATATTTTTTAAATTGAATTCTTTATTGGTACATTTTATGTCCAACTCACAATCACACTCAACATTGGGGAATTTGCACCATTATATGACAGAAGTTCATTCTCATTTTCACCCATATCCCGACCCACCCCACAATCCCCCACCCTTATATACATGCTATTTCTTTTTATTTCCAAACCATATTTATTCTTTCCCTTCATTACTTCCCCCACCACATTCCCTTTGAATATTTCCTATTTTACAAAATATATCATACATTCTAGAACTCATTTACATCTACGGGTTCTCATGCCAGAGAAAAGATATTTACATATCTGTGATCTATTTATTTAGCTTATTAGTGTGTCTTCAAGGTGTATCCATTTGCACTTAAATGAATGAAACTTGTCATTCTTTATGCCAGAGTAATACTCCATTTTATAAAAACACACACGTGTTTGTGTTTTTATAAACACACACACACACACACACACATCTTCTTTATCCATTCTCCAGTCGATGGGCATCTGGGTTGTTTCCAAGATCGTGCTATCACAAACAGAGCTGCTATGAATACAGGTGTACATATGCCTTTACAGTATGATTCTTTTATTTCCTTTGAGCATATTCCTAGCAGGGGAATAGGAGTATCAAATGGGACCTCTAATCCTAGTTTTCTGAGGAATCTCCACACTCATCTCCACAATGGTAGTATATTTTGAACTTGTTGGCACTGGTTCTAAGTTCTGCTCTTGCTGATAATCTCTTAACAGTTGTGTAAAATTCCTCCCTAATATTTCAGATAACTAAGTTTGTTAGAAATTATTATAAGGGAATTAGATAAACCTAGGCCTTCAAGAAAGAAAAACAATTGAGGTGCATTCACCGAGTAACATTATAAAAAGAGAAGAGGTATTACACTTCAATATTTCTCCTAGAGATGAAGAGCAGTGACTGATATTCTAAATAGACATCAGTCTCCCTAGCCCATTTCTTTTTCCTGGAAATTTCTTTCTGTCTACTTGACTTGTTTTCCTATTAAATCCCCACTGAATCAATATTACCTGGGTGATTGTATTTGAAATCTTATTGGGTGACCGTGGTTTTGTCCCACCTCATGCCCGTATTCTGATTTCCTATTGGATCTCAGTTGACTGTTGTTTCATCCCACTTTGAACCCACCTCACCTGGGGTTTTGCTCGATAAAAAGCCTTTAAAAAGCTTTCTCTCAAAACCTTTTTCCTACTCTTAATCTTCACTGTTCTTAGAATTAATTCTTTGATTTTAGAGAACATAAACTTGCATTTCAGATATCTAGCAGGTTGGGAATTATTTGTCTTGTTTGGAGTATTTTTTCCTTATTACCATTTTTGAAATAGGCAGTGTCCTGTTACTGCGCCATGGATTTCTTTTTCGCTAATGGGCTCTGGATTGTTTTGAGGAACCTGCTACTCTGATCAGAACCGCTATGAAAATTGTTGTGCACGTTTCCTTTTGTGAGTACAAGACAGGGACAGGGTGTTATAGGGTGGGTCGGGGAAGGAGAAAAATGAGAATTATGTCATATACTGGTACAAATTCTCAAGTGGAGTGTAATTGTGATGTGTATAAAAATGTACCAATAAATTAAATTTAAAAAAAAAAGAATTGATTTTAAGTGTTTCCTCAAAACAGGAATGGTACTAGTACCAGCAGGGCAGAGGGATGTCTGGGATTCACTTTCTCACAGGACTTGTTATTCTTGAACTTGGAAATATTTGCCAATAAAATAGAAATAAAATGGTATCAGGATTTTTGGTTGATTATCACTTCCTTGCTCTCTCATGACATGAGATAATTCTTAGACATTTGTCATCCGTACTTATTTCTGCTGGTGTGTGAAAACGTGTAGTTGGGTAAGCTGGATAGACGTCTTGCAGGCACTCAGCCAGGGCTGGGGCTCGAGAAGCCCACAAGAAAGGAGACCTTCACTGAAGGTCCGCGTTACATGATCAAAGGAGAAAACTACCCCTCCTGGAAAAGCAGTGGTTGATAGGCCTCGGTTTCCTTCTCTTCTTGGGGTGGAGGGCCAGGACCTCGACCCACCTCTCCTGGAGAAGACTTCTGACTGAAAATCCTGTGCGCCTGTTATGTGATCTGATTCTTCATTGGATCCCCATTTAACCAGTAACTACCTAAGTGACTATACTTGTAATCTTACTGTTCGATCATGGTTTTGTCCATTTTGTGATTTCTCGTTGTACTCATATTACTTGAATGTACCATATGACCTCATATTACCTGAATGACTCATATTACCTGTACTCTCAACGTCACTGATTGACTGTCGCTTTGTCCCACCTTAAACCCGCTTCACCTCGTGGCTTTGCTCCCTAACAGCCCCCTGGAAAGTGAGGTGAGCCGGTGTCCCATTTGCAGGTCTCTCTTAGGCAGAAGCTTTCTTTCTCAATAAAGTTTTTCTACTCTTAACCTCCGTTGTTCCTAAATTTCGTGCCTCGATTTTAGAGAACACAAACTTGCATTTCAGACTGTGTCAGGTTGGGAGTGAGGCTTGCTCCCCTGTATCATTCTGGAGGTCTCACTGAGATTACTGCTTCAGAAGTACTGTTCATGATTCTGTTCTGGTTTCATGTCATTGAGGAGATTTTTATTTGTTCCTCATATATCTTTTCAATAATTAAACATTATATTTATAGTGTTGATGAAATACTCTAATGTGCACATGCATTATGAAATGATTAGTACAATTAGCAAACCTATGACCTCTTACAGTTATGTATTTTGTATGTTTTGCAAGAACATTTTCATGTTCTATATCAGCAAATTTCAAATATAGTATAATTACACAGTATCATTGACTATAGTTAACATTCTATAAAACTGATGTATTCATTCATCTTGCCCATTAGTTATGTCTCATTCCTCCTGTGACATTGAACTTCTGCACCCTTTGACCGATACCCCCACCATACACATCAGCTCTCGGGAACCATCACTTCATTTTCTGCATCCTTGACTTTTACATTACAAACAGTTCTACTAATAGGGGAGCTCATGCACAATTTGTGTTTCTTTGCTTGACATATTTCACTTAACATCATGTTTCACAGCCCAAACTGTGTTGTTGCAAATGACAAGGTTTACTTTTTTTAAAAAGGATGAATAATATACTTCAGTGCATGTGTGCATATATGTGTGTGGTGGGGCATTTTCTTTATCCATTCATATATTTGTGGATACTGATTTTTCATTTCCCCTGAATATATACCCAGAGTAAAATTGTTGGGTCAGATGATAGTTTTTTTTTAAGAAAATTACATGCCCTTTTTTATAATGGACATACTGAATTACATTCCCACCAAGAGTGTGAATAGGTTCCATTTTATTCACAGCCTTGTCACAATTTCTTGTATTTTATTTTTTATAACCATACTAAGAGGTATATTTCACTGTGGTTTTGATTCTCATTTTTTTAATGATTGGTGCTACTGAAGAATTTTTAATATAGCTGAACATTTTAATATAGTACTTAGATATTTCTAAAAAGAAGGTACATAAATAAGCAAGAGCTATATTTTTCATGTTACCATTGCATGATTTTTTTGCAATTTGTATGTGTAGAAACTGAACATCATAAAGAAAAATGCTTTACCCAATACCACACCCTTAATACCAGATCTTAGACTAGCACCCCTTTTCTTCCTAGTGATATTTTTTTCAGTGTACTCTATACTATATATGATATAAGTCACTACAAGCCTTTAAAAGAGGAATGTGAACACAGTTTGAAGAATTGGATGTGGCTCTTTCTCTAGTGTACCTGTGGGAAGATTTAATGTGAAACACAAGCATGTTTTTTTGCTCCATCTTAATCTTCCATTTAAATTTTACTAAAAATGTCATTAGTAGACTCTATATGTCCCTTAACATTTAAGTAGGACAAGTTAAAAATGTGAAGTTGTATATTTTAGAACATCTGATTATAATAAAGAATGTTTAATAAGATATGTTTAAAAAGAAAAAGAATAACCTCAACATGATATGATTTCAAAATGCCTGTGCCACAGGAGTGCTAAAATAAAATGTTTGGAGTGAAGAGATTGTAAAAGAAATAAGATGTAAGGACGGAGATTTAGCTCAGGGGTTCCAGTGCCTGCTTAGCGAGCTCAAGGTCCCTAGTTTGATCCCCAGTAACCACACACAATAATACCAGGCATGGTGACTCACACCCACCAGCAATCAGTACCACACACCACAGTGCTGGGCATGGTGGCTCATGTCTGTAATCCCAGCAGTTGGGAGGCAGAGGCAAGAGGATTGCTGAGTTTGAGGCTTGTCTGGGCTATATAATGAGCTCAGAGCCATCCTGAACTACAAAGTCTTAAAAAAATGTATTAATCAGCGGATTAATCTCCAATTTTAAAGACTTTATAATACTTTATAAAGTATTATAATACTTTAATGTGGAAATGAACAATTAACATAGTGAAGGTTTTCAATGTGATCTTCTTAGCCTTCTAAGAATGTAGTGGTGCCTATGCATATCACACTCAGGAATTTGTAATCTAGATTCCAGCTTTGGAGTTCTACATTGCGTATAATGCTACTTTTCCTGATATTCAGTAAAACAGAATACTTCAGATGTCAAATCTTGCATCTCTTATCTATATCATAATAAAAATCTCTAAAGTGGAACGTTTTAGATTCTGTGGCTTTTAGTAGTTGGCTCAGGAAAAAGGATGTGTGTGTTTTCCAAATGGTACTGTTTTCTCAAGGATGAAAATGAAACGGGTGTTTTCCACCACCACCTACTGGTGTTTTGATAATATTCTCTGGTGCACCAGATGGTGGGAAAAAAGTTACTCTTCTACTGCTCTCTTGGTTCAGTAGTTATTTATGAGCCAATGAGACCCATTTATCTACCTTTACTATAGCTTTTCATCTGTACAGACAATAAATCCAAATAACATGAACCTTGTAAGTCAATGTAATTTACTCAACTGATGAGCTGAAGTGTATGGGAATATTTATTGGACTTTCTGTTCCCCTGGTACTTTATTGCTTTCTCCAGAAAAGAGAGGAATGTAGAAGCTATATTGTAAGGAATCTCAGGTTTGTACCTTGATCATCACATTTGGATAAACAGCAAGAGGGATGCGCTGAAAAGCATCACACTCAACATGCTACATCATCCTTATGAGGCACTATTTTCATTTGCTTTTTCTCACCTGTTTTTGGATATACTCTTACAAGGACACTTGTTTATAATTTATTGATGTTCAACTTGTGCATCTAGACATGATAGTCTTCAGTAATAATAATAATAATGGTGATAATGTTTATGTGTGTTTATTTCTTGTGTATTTCTGTTGACTTTTGCTGTTCTGTGATAGCCATTAACTCGTTTTTTATATCACCTTGCTCTTTGTCAACCTCTGAGCAGCGCCTCCCAATTACACGAGGAGCAATATGCATAAAGGTCAGTCTAGCAGTTAAATATTGTTCTAGATTCCTGGTAATACAGCAATCTCAAGCTGCCTTTTCTGGACAAGCAGATTCACTGAATCAGACTTCAGAGGAGAAGCTAACAGTAACATGTTTATTTTGTGAAACTGTTTATTTTTAATTTCTTACCCCTTTATTGTCCCCCACACTAATTTAAAACTAAGAGTAGTTTTAGCAAGAGGAAATGTTGTGTTTCTTTCATGTATTACAATAAAATTCAATGCAGCAAATCCTCATTCTTTTTTAATTTTTTTAAATTTTTATCTTTATTAGTACATTGTATATACACATGATGATCACGCACAATATTGGGAATTTGTACCCATAAATGACATGATTTAATTCTCATTTTTCCCATTCTCCTACCCACCATACAATAACTACATAAGCTTTGTTTCCTTTTTTTTTTTTTTAAGTCAGGGTCTCACTTTGTAGTTCAGGCTGGCTCTGAGCTCACTATGTAGCCCAGGCAAGCCTTGAACTCAGCAATCCTCCTGTCTCTGCCTCCCAAGTGCTGGGATTACAGGCGTGAACCACCACGCCCAGCTGTTTCCCTTTTTTTTTTTTTTATTACCATCACATTTTTTCTTTGTCCCTCACTACTCAATCATTCACCACATCTCAGTTTGTGACAGCTAAATCTTGGGAAAAAACAAATACCCATTAACTGGAGATTGGATAAAGAAGATGCAGTTTTCTATAAATGGAGCTTTTTGTTTTCTAAAATCACTCGTGTGGTGACAGAGTCTCCAGTTACAACTCAAACCAGGTTGTGGGCCACGCTTGAGTAGTAAACTTTTAGAATTCACCGTGTTTCTACATAATTCAACTCATCAGATACTTGAAAAATTTTGAAATAAAGAAAGCTGCAACTTTTATGACTTGCCTAGATTATATTTTGAATAGAAATTTGGATCAGCTCTCTGAGGCAGATTTGCTGATCCTTTCCTCAAAACACACTTTAAAAAATTTCTCCAAGTTAATAAAATTACCCTTAATTTGATAATTATAGCCTTACTACCTAGCCAAAATTATTTCTCTGTTCTTAATAAGTTGTAGACAGTGGGCGATAGATCATTTCCCATCAAAAATAATATGACAAAAATGACGCTGTGTGAGGAAAATATTTGCCTGCGGGTAAGTATCTTTGTCACTGCAATAACACTAGATTTCACATGGGAAATTTCAAGGTACTTGGTTTCTTTCTGTCCTTATAGCAATGAAATCCATTCACGAAAGGCGAGAAAAAGAAAATCTTATGACATAATTATGACTTCCTCTCTCAAATGTGTCATTTAGTCATTTGAATCATTTGAACAGTGCCTGTATTACTCCCTATAAGTAGTTACCTTCATTCTAGACACAATTATGGTGAAATTTCAAATCACTCAAATTCACTGGGAAGAGTAGAATGTCTAGTACTTTATCATTCAAGAGATAGAAGAAAAATATTATTGTATATTATACAAATATAAAAACTCTTGCTAATTTCTTTTCCTACTTCCATAGGAGGAATTCTGGGAAACACTAATAGAATATATTTAATGACACAGAATTATGCCACAGCTAACAACTAGGTCTTACTGTTCTCTAATAATTCTGTATTTACCATGCTTAAATGTTTTTCATCTTGATTTTTCAGAATAAATTTAGACTTCATTAGTTTCACCTATTCTCTACTAGTTTTACTATTACTGTTAGGAGATAATTTAGCTCATTCCTAAATAGAAAAGTCAAGGATAAAGGCACGAATTCAGTCTGAAAGAATAAAACCTTTGAGTTTCCAAGCCCCTATATTTACAATCTAGCTGCACATTTTTGTATCTCCCACCCTGATATCACAGGGAAACGATTGTCTATATTCTGGTAAAGTCAGCTCCTTCACTTATGTTCTATATTCGGCACCCTTCACTGTTTTAGTGACTCCTTCCAAATTTCATCCCTTCTCTCAGCTGTATTTTCAAGCTCAGTCTTTCCTACCAGTTCTTTTTATATTGCCAGAACACATATACTTAAGTAGTCATCAACATGTTAAAAGAAAACTGGTCATTTCTTTAGTTTTTTATTTCCTTCTATTAGTTCTAGCTTTCAGGTACATACATTTGGAGATAACCTACATTCCATTTGGCTAGTTTCACATTCGCTTCTCTTTCCTCTCAGAATTATTATTTTCAGGGTAATCAATGGTTCTGCTGCTGAACCGTTACTTCAAGGAACTTGTCTCACCAATTACTTAAAAACAATATGTGTAGTAGCATTCTTCAAATTCTCCCTTTCTTCAACTTTGCTTCTGCCAGTCTTTTTGAATACTATTCCATAACAGTTTCACTTGCTTGATGCTTGGGTAATATTTCTTGCTTAAGGTTTTCCCCTTTGCTTTATTTCTATTCATTATAAATGGAACTATTACTTCTGCTCATGGTGTTTTTATCCGTGTTTTGTTGTTGTTGTTGTTGTTTTCTTGAGACAGGGTCTCGCTTTGTAGTTCAGGCTGGCTCTGAGCTCACTACGTAGCCCAGGCAAGCCTTGAACTCAGCAATCCTCCTGCCTCTGCCTCCTGAGTGCTGGGATTACAGGCGTGAGCCACCACGCCCGGCTATCCATATTTTTTTTAACCAAAAGTACAATCCATGATTAACTTTTGAGTTCTCCATTTTTAAATGAATCCTGTCCTTTCATCTTTTTATCACTCCAACTTCCTCAATTCTTTGCTAGCCTCATTTACCTTTTTAAAATCATTAGCAACACAATTTCTGACATTTCCTGACTGCCTTCCTTACAAGACTTGCTCCTTTTCTTCATTACTACAAATCCTGTCTTTCTGAATTCCCAATTTTCTCGGTTCAGAACAATGCAAGATAAAAATCCTTTTATCTATATCTCTCCAGATTCATTTCTAGTCAATCCGGTTTTACACTTTTTCTTGTGGTTTTATTAAATTACACACCCAATTCCTCTGATTCAGTGGCTCTCAACCATGACCTATTGTATACACTTCTTACTTACAGGGGACATGAATAATGTTTAGAATCATTTTCTGTCACAATTTAGAAGAAGGTATTACTCACTGCTATTGAAAACAGCCTAGAGATGCTGATGAATATCCTAAAATGAACAGCATAGCTTCTCATAATAAAAAAGTTTATCTAACCCAAAATATCAATAGACTATAAAAATGATAAACTTTATCCTAATTCCATGCGATAATTCTTCTCTTGTGCTTTATAACATGCTATGCTATTTAAAAATTTTTCCACTGACCTCTAATTGTAACTAGTATTCCTTCTAAATTATACTTTATTTGTATTGTTCCCTTTACCAAAATTATTCAAAATACTTGCATTGTCATTATATTTCCTCACTGGTTTCAAAAACCTTGCAAGATATGGCTAAGAGATTCATTCAAGTTCCCCCACTCTAGCTTGCTTATTCATGTTCTACAATTCATCAGAAATAGATTATCCTAAGTTTCTACAATTTACACAATGTAGTTTTGGGCATTTGTTTCTCCTAATTTATGGGTTTTCGTGTCCACTTGTTCACTTCTCTTAAGTAAAGCGGTATGGTGTCATCAAGGCTCACCTGTGCAAATCCATGCTTCTTTGGGGCTAATCAACCCAACCCAATCATGGACTTAGACTGATACTCTATTGGCTTTGTTTCAGTTTTCTCTTCTTTATTCACTGAAAATGTTATTACTATGATCAATCTTTGTATCTCCATAAATTCCTAATATAATCTGGAAAGACATCCAGCTGAATCTAACTTCTAGTTGCCTAAAGTATCATTTCCAGTAATGATGATATTTCCAGTAATGATTGTTTAATTAATAATAACAATGATAGTAGTAGGTAACACAAAGTACTTAATATATTTACAGCACTGCAATAAGCTCATTAGCATCAGATGTTTCTAATTTTCTTTATCCCGGTCTGTATTCCCCAGCATATTGATGAGTACATCACATACTTTTTCTTCCTTTATTTCTGTAGTGGTACATCTTGAGTAGGAATCGTATTTGAGGAGTGAATTTTGATCTTCAGCTGGTGTTAACGTGGGGCCACACTTTCTTTTGATGCTGGGCAGTGACAGGGAGCAGCAGCTCCTTCTTATATGGCCCTGTGGAGAGGAGGGAACCCTCTGACAGGAACAAGTCCTGAGCCACTAAGCTGCAGTGCTCAGTACGTGCTGTGTGTCAAATCGAGTGGGACAGTCTCAATCCAGTGTGTGTGTGTGTGTGTGTGTGTGTGTGTGTGTGTGTGTGTGTTATGTCTATAAAAGAAGAATTGTAGTCACAGACAACCTACAGAAGGAAGACGACATGCAGCCACGTAGGGCAATGACCGTGGATTGGAATGACATATCTACAGGGTAAAGAATGCCAAGAATGTCTAGAGCACATCTAAAACTGCAAGGATTGATGGCAAATTTTGCCCTAAAACAGAGAGAGCACGCCCATTGTGACCCCTTTATTCTCATTGCTAACTTCTAGATATGTGACAGTCAGTGTTTTGTACATTTTATGTGGGAAGTCCATCAAACTAACACAGTTTATACACAAGTGCTCTAGTGCAGAACACATTCTTCTTTTTCATTTCATGGCATTATAACCGATTTCCTTCAATTTATAACTACAAAGATATGAAGACAAAAGTTTCTATAAACTAGCACAACTAGTCATGATTGCATAGTAAAAAATTAAGATAATAAATCAGTGTTCCTAATTACTGGCATTTTCTAAGGAGTTCATAAATATTGATAGGTGTACAGATTTTTATCTCTGTGTTTAAGAGTGGCATTTAAGCTTTTATAAATTTCTCTAAAAGATAAAAGCTAAACTTGCTAGATGGCATTGGTATTATCAACTCTAAACAACCTACTTTAAAAGAATCAATGGTAGTTTCTGAAAATTGTGCAAAATGAATTATCTTTGCTTATATACATTTATTTTGTACAGGAGAACCACCAGCAGGTGTGCGTGCCTGTGAATACATCACTTGAATTTATCCAAATAATCACCAGTAATTGCTTCTGTGTTTAAGTCAGTTTACTTTATTTGTTCTTTATACACAGTGATTTGGGAGATTTTTTTCCTAATTTTTGCATTTTGTACTATCTGTAGAAATACTGTCATTGAAGCCTGTCACTAGTAAAGTACAGCACGTTGAACTAAGTCATTGCTGATGGATTCATTCTTGTTCATAACCTCTGGGCACCTGCCCCAAGGCATGAGATGACCCTAATCACTGAGCTTGTCTTGATGCATGTAGTACACTCATAACTCACAATTGATGCATTAGCCCAAAGTTGCAGATTTTATATGCCACTCACATCATGGGCATTTAGTGCCTCGCTCAGTTGGTTGATTCAAATTATATCTCCTTGGAGAGCCCTACTAAAACAGCCTCCAGTGAAAGCACGTCTCCTTGACCTAGTTCTGAGTGAAGAGGTGTTTTCCTCATGACAGCTGAATAAAAGAGATGATATTGTATATAGATGTCAAAGACAAAAGGAATAGCCACCCTTCTTTAAGAGTGTGTTTTGGTTTCAATGTCAATGTTAGTGTTCTTCATTCAAAAATATGGATGTAACATGGCTAGATCTCTTCAGTTCAGTTTGGAGAAGCAGAATGCATGTTAGCAAGGTCACTTAGCCAAGCCATCCCTATCTCCTTCTCTCATGATCTCACATATAATTATTATTTACAATCCACTTAAATGATATTTTTTAGAAATAGATTCAGAATAGTAATATAAGAAATTCTCAGATCTTAGTAAGAGACTGCAAAATTCTTACTCTAATAATTTTCCCACACAGAAGATTCTTTATAGTCAGACATGCATCCTTGAGTCTGTTTTAGGAGATTCTATCTACTGTCCACTGATCTACCTATTCTCACTGCAACCTTGTATAAATTGTTATACTTTCATATTTTATATCATCATTTTTTCCTTCTTGTGTGTGCGTGGGGGCGGGGGTGAGCCCAGGCAGGGCAGGACTAAGTCTCCAGCTTTATTTGCTTTGACATAAGGTCTTGTTAAGTTGTCTAAGTTGTTCTTGAACTTGCAATTCTCCTTCCTCAGTCTCCTGTGCGCCTAAGATTATTGGCATGTGCCACTACACCTACTCTCCTCTATCCTGTCAGAGTGGGGACCATGCTGAGAATATAGATGGGCCGCAGAGAATATGCCTGGAAAATAGAGGACCGCTGGAGATATGTCTGAGTCACAGAGAAATGCGGGAAAGTAGCTTTACTTGGTCACCCATTTTTCAAACTCTGCCCACTCATTCTGGATGAGATCTTGAGTAAAAGGATCAAAACAGGTGGCATGGCACTAAGTGATTTCAAAAAGCTGTAATACTCAAAAGAGCATGGAGCTAGTATGGATAAAGAAGCACAGACTATTAAAGCAAAATAGCAATCTTAGAAGTAAATCCACCTATCTACAGTTGACTTTAGACAAAAGTCTTAAGGACAAACATTGGGGAAAAGGACAGTCTTTTTAATAAATTGTGATGAGAAAATTTGATTTTAACTTGCAAAAAAATGAAACTAAACCCTTAGAAAAGTCAACTCAAAATGGGTCAAGACATTAAGACCTGAAACTTAAAACTCCTAGAAAACCAAAAAGAAATATTTCAGAGCACTGATTAAGTAGGGATTTTTT